>JAFLJL010016343.1:2500-5000 GCA_018398815.1 Conus ventricosus
CTTTCTGGATTTTTCTAAGAGCACCCTCTTTGCTAATTATATCAGCTATTTCATTTCCATAGAACCACAATGAGATGGGATCCAGCAAAACTCTACAAAAGTTCCTTTCGCCATAACGGAATGTATCATAAATTTTATATCAAAAATTAAGTCTTTCCTTACATTTGCATCCCCATTTCGTAAGCTATAAAGAACAGATTTTGAAGTCAACACAGATTAGAATGCTGTAAATTGGCCACATCAAGATCAGATATCCAAGATAAGGCCATAAGGATTGCATATAGTTCAGCAGTGAAAACTGAAAAGTCTTTCCTAAACAAAATGATTTCTTGCTTTAAATCGGAATTACAAATCCAGCCCTGTATAAGATTCTAAAACTGAACCATCCGTGTAGATTTTAAGATGATGTGGATATGTGTTTTCAAGATGTTTTCTTTTGCTTCTACTGATATCAAATTAATATTGTCTTCTTTTTTTAGAGTAGTATAATCTATATCAAAATTTGGAGAGATATGCTCCCATTGAGGAACTGTGGGCATAGTTGGAGGTTTTGAAATGGATGCAATATCGATGTCACATTTTTTAAATAAATCATCAGTATAATTTCGAATGGGCTGCAGGTAAGAAATATTCTGTGCCCTTTTAGGAAAATCCGATTTGGAATCAAGAAAGATTTCATTTGTTACAGAATTTGATATAGAAAGACTTCTGGTTACATATTTGGCTGTTGCTAGTTTTGCGTTGATCATCAAGTGACAAGGATTAGCTTCTTTATACGTTTTAAAAGTATGGAATGTACTGGAACACCAAGGGCTATTTAATAGCTTTACTGTCTAAACTTTGTAACCGCTTAAGTAATGTTTGAGAAGCTGAAAAATATACTTCCTGTCCGTAAGTCAATTTTGAACGAACCAGACTAATAGAAAGATGTACAAGAGTTTGGGAATCTTGACCCCACGATTGTGCACTGATTATTTTTAGTAAAGATAGCCTTTGTCTGCATTGTTTATAGATATTCAATATGGAATCTCCAGTTTAATTTTAGGAGTGAAATGAACACCTAAAAATTTAACTTATTAGGAATATGAAGAGTTTTATTTTCTAGCACAAGTTGAGGCAAAACTTTGGATTTTTACCATTGTTGAATAACATTAATTGTGTCTTTTCTCCTGATAGTTCTAGTCCATTTCGTTCATATATTTATTCAGTTTGTCAATTTCAATTTGATATAGTTTTTGTATAAATAATATGGTTTCCTTATTTGTCTGTTTTTTTGTTTGTATTCATCCACATTGCAATATCATCAGCATATGCACTACATGCATACTTTTAGACAGTATTTTAGGAAGATCGTGAATGAGAATGTAAATAAATAGGTGCAATAATGGAGCCTTGAGGGATGCCAATGTCAATATCTTTAAACGAAGAGTAACATTTACCAACCCTAGTACAAACTGATCTCTCAGATAAGAAAGATTTTATGAACTGATACATTGCGCCATTAATCCCAAATTTTTTCAACTTATAAAGTAAACGAGAATGCCAGACACTATCGTATGCTTTTCTAATGTCAAAGAAAGTAGCAAGAGTACTTTTTTCTACGAGCAAATTGTTTTTTAACATGACTTGCAAGTTTTACAAGGTGATCGATTGTACTTCTACCTTTTCTGAAACCTGCTTGATTGTTGGGAATTATGTCATTCTTTTCACAATAATGTAAAATGCGTTTTTCAACTATTTTTTCTAGTATTTTTCCAACTTGAGATGTTAATGCTATTGGTTCGATAACTAACAATATGCAGACCTAGGTTTACCTTGTTTTGGAACTGGTATTACCACTATCCTCTTCCAGAAAGTAGGAAGAGTTCATTTAACCAACATTTTTGGTAAAACGAGTGAAGTAATTGCTTCCAGCACAAAGGTAAAGTGGCATAACATTGATACGAAATTCCATCTAATCCAACAGCTGTCTTATATCGAGGAGAATGAAATTAGTGCTTCTTTAAATTCTTCAAATGTTATAGATGCATTTAAGTAATGGTTTTGGATCCGGTGTGGATCACAATAAGGATCCTTTTTCTCCTCTAGTTCTCTGTAACTTTGGTATCTGTAAGTAGTCTAGTTGATGAGTTATATTTTTTGAAAAAGCTTGTACAAATGCTTCAGCTTTCTCTGATGATGTTGGAATATTATTTTTTTTCTAATTTAATAGGATATGAAGGTAGATAATACTTGTTTTTTAATTCCTTACCCTTTTCCATACTCTGTTGCATGTCCTTTGATGAAGATAATTTCTGAATGACAAAAATAATTGAAATAGAGATGTTTTGCTTTTGCGACAAATCCTGTTACTGTAGCTTTTTGCACGTTTCATTTCAATAAATTTTCATCAGTTCTGTCTTTGAGCCACGTTTTGTATGTTTTCTTTTATTAAAATACGGCTTCTGCACATTCTTCATTCCACCAACTATTTCCTCGATATTTTTTATCTATAGAAGAT
>JAFLJL010016343.1:10000-12969 GCA_018398815.1 Conus ventricosus
GTTGGTTTGTTTTCTTTGTTCTTTCGTTTGGCAGCTCATTGTGGTTTCGTTCCTACATGAATAACCGTTGTTACCATCACACAAAGAACAAAAAATGTCATTGTCCAAAATACATATAATTCTCTCATCTTAAAAGACACTAGAAATGGAGAAACTTCCGCAAGATCCTTGACATCTCATGCAAAGACCACATTACAAAACTTGGAGGTCCACATAGAGTAAGACAAGCCATTGGATCACACGAAGACCTGCAGTGCACAGTCAAAAGAAGGAAATGAGATGGTACGGTCAATGATCAAGATAAACAGGACGTGCCAAAACCATTCTACCAGGAACAGTGAGAGGAGGCAGGAGAGGAGGACAGAGAAAGAGATGGGAGAACAACATCAGTGAATGGACCGGCCTCCCACTCAGCAACTGCCTATGGCGTTTGAGAACCGGGAAGAATGGAGGAAGCTGGTTGCGAAGTCTTCTGTGGCGCCATAACCGTCTTCAAGACTCCTGGATAGTTGACACGGAAGATGGAATGTCTTGTATAACAACGTGGCATTTAAAAAAAAGTAATTCTTTCTTAGAAACCCGAACTAAAGTCAGTTTGATTTTTGTTTCGGTACTTACTTGGTATAAACTGATATCTAAAATCCATAAAGGATTGGAAACCATAATACAATGTAGATTTCAGCTTCAGTTGCAATTCTGCACATTTGACATTTCATTAAATGTGTAGACCTATCTTATATCTGAAAATATGTGCTACTACGTCTGAATATACGAAAGCGAAATCTTGTCTATCCACATCTTATAAATCGTGTAAATATAATATATGATACAGGCTCGTTTCAAAGAAAGTGTTTCTATCAAGTCCAAAACTCTGCTGCTATTATTCATATACGAATTTTAATGCTGCTTTTCACAGTCAAGAAACCCTTTGTTGAAAAATTCATAATTCGTTGTCTATCCTACCCTTTGTTTTTTCATGCAGAAAAAAAGCCCAAGGGCATTCAATACATCACGAACTTCGGATACCCCGTCTTTTCCTCCCTCTGTGAGCCAAATTTAACAGCATTTTATACGCCTTGAAAGGGAGTGTGTGTTCTTCCACACGACTAAACTTTAGCCGAGAGAGAGAGAGAGAGAGAGAGAGAGAGAGAGAGAGAGAGAGAGAGAGAGAGAGAGAGAGAGAGAGAGCGAGAGAGAATCTTGTGAAATTATCAGCTACGCGCGACGCATTCAAACAAGACCTCCCGGAATTCTCCAAACACAGTTAGAATGAATTCTACCAAGAAAAAGAAAAAGAAACTGGTGTAGTCGATTTAAAATTGAGAGAGAGAGAGAGAGAGAGAGAGAGAGAGAGAGAGAGAGAGAGAGAGAGAGAGAGAGAGAGAGAGAGAGAGAGAGACGGAGAGAGAGAGAGAGAGACTGAGACAGAGACAGAGACACTCATCCAGGGGAAATAACTGGATGAAACCAGCAGGTCTCTTGAGATGGAAGCAGTGTTGCATGCAAACTAGGGATTGAAAACCGAAACGCAATTACCTGTTGTTGGTCGTGTCCCTCCCTGTTTCGCTTTTCTTCTTCACTTCCCCTGCTATAGCTGAATAACCAGGGACACACACACACACACACACACACACACACACACACACACACACACACACACACACACACACACACACAACACACACACACACACACACACACCACAACCACTCATGTGTGTGTGTGTGAGAGAGAGAGAGAGAGAGAGAGAAAAGAGAGAAGAGAGAGAGAGAGAGAGAGAGAGAGAGAGAGACAGAGACAGAGAGAGAGACAGAGACAGAGACAGAGACAGAGGGAGGCTAAACTATATGGATTAAAACAACGAGATAGACATTTATTTTAGGCATAATGCATAGCGAATATAAGAGGCCGTCCCCACAGGAGAGATCTGTGAATACATAGACCGAGCACTTACATTCACTCGAGTGGGCACGCACGCAAATGTACACACTCACACACACACACACACACACACACACACACACACACACACACACACACACACACATACACACGCACACGCACGCACGCACGCACGCATGCATGCACGCACGCACGCATGCACGCACGCACACACACTCACACACGCACGCACGCACACACACACACACACACACACACACACACACACACACACACACACACACACACACCACACACACACACACACACACACACACACACACACTACAATTGACCACAAAACTCTCCCTCTGAGGAAACTGGTATATCCATATACCCTGTAGAGCGTTGTAGATTCACTTGAGTATCCGTCCGCGCGCTTCTTCTCCCTACCCCCCCCCCCCCCCCCCTTCCATTATGGAAATGAGTCCCACACCACTTTAGATATACTTGGCAATTTTCTTTTGTTAAGTAAACACTACAAAAGATGTCATCCTAAAACAATCACACTTTTCGTGAATCTTCGTGGTTAAGCGTCATTGCTCTCCTATGTCGTAATATGATGCTGTTCTAAAAATAACATTGAGAGACATCGACTTTTTTGTTTTGTTTTTGTAAACGGATCATGGTTAAAAAAAAGTCGCAAAGAAAAGTTTTTTTTAGTGTGTGTGTGTGTGTGTGTGTGTGTGTGTGTGTGTGTGTGTGTGGGGTGGTGTGTGTGTGTGCGTGCGCGTGCGCGTGCGTGCGTGCGTGCACGTGTGTGTGTGTGTGTGTGTGTGTGTGTGTGTGTGTGTGTGTGTGTGTGTGTGTGTGTGTGTGTGTGTTTGGCTACGCGACAAATTTGTCATTCGTTTTGGTGTATTTTAGAGTGAGCATGCTCACAGGAATAGTGAGGATTAGTTAAGTATTGATGTATAAATTATCAAATTGCGAACTCGGCTTCTGTCATGTTTGAGGAGCAGCATCAACTAAACGTTTTGCATCAGTGATATTTGCACCATTGACCTTGATCTGAGGGCCCCAAAAAA
>JAFLJL010016344.1:0-12500 GCA_018398815.1 Conus ventricosus
ACTCTGGAAACCCGAAATGTCCAGTACGTCTGTGACCATTGCATGGAGAAGCAATCTGAGGTATTTCAATCTCGCTCGGATGCCCGGCTGGACAGACTCCTGGAAATGGTGGGTGAACTGACAAACAAGGTGAGAGACCTGGAAAGAGGATTGGGGAGGTGAAAGTCTGGAAAAGAAGATCGACGAGGTGGTCGGCAAGAAGGTTGAGGAGGCGGTGGAGGAGAGGTGCGAACTGGAGAAGAGAAAATATGAACATCATCATGGTAGGAGTGCAGGAAAGCAGGGCAGAGACTGCAGAGGAAAGAAAAAAGGAAGACCTGGCTTCTGCCAAAACGGTCTTGAGAAAATTGATTGAGATAGAAGATACTGAAGTGAAGGAGCCTGTAAGGCTGGGGCCTGTTGGAGGAAACAAACCGAGGATGCTAAGAATCACGATGACAAATGAGGAGAAGAAAAAGGAAGTGATGAAGAAATCTCCGGAGCTTAATGCTGGAGTACAGGACCAGGCAAAAAAAGTATATATCAACCAGGATTACACACCCAAACAGAGACAGCAATACAAAGAACTGAGAGCATAACTGAAGGCTAGAAGGGAACAAGGAGAAGAGAACATAGCTATTAGAAACGGACAGATTGTGAAGGTGAACCCTAAGCCTAGAGCAGAGGGAGGAGGAAGGTCAGGGGGTACCGGAAAGACCAAATGAACCGGCAAAAGCAACGGTGTACATAATGTAAATGTAAGTGCTCATACAGCTCAGGAAGAGTGCATTTTTCTTTACTCTAATGTAGATAGTTTGTTGAATAAAAAAGATGAGTTTTTGAGTATTATAGAAGATTTTAAACCTAGCGTGATTGCTTTGACTGAAATCAAGCCAAAGAATATTAAGAATTTCAATATAAAAGAATGTTATTTTCCCAATTTTGATATGTTTGTGTGTAGAAATCTTGAAAAAGGTGCTGCAATATATACTGAGAAGAGTTTAAATGCGTGTGAGTGTGAGGACTTAAATAAGGAGGATTTAGTGAAAGTGTGTGGTGTACCTTTAACGGATCAAAAGGAGAGAAAGTATTGATCGGTTGCATATATAGAAGCCCGAATGTAAGTACAACAGAAAACGACAACAAGTTATTTAAGATCCATATATCTGAAAAAGTTCAAAAATATGATAAAATTTGCATTGTTGGCGATTTCAACTATCCTAATATTGGTTGGAATGGAGAGTGGAGAGGAGTTAAAAGCAATGAGATAATAGAAATGTGCGTGATGCGTTCCTATTACAAAAGGTTCTGGAACCAACTAGAAGAAGATAAGGACAGAATCCTACCATGGATGACTGGGTTCTAGTCAACGAAGATAACTTAATTTCAAACATAGAACACTTGCCACCAGTAGGCAAAAGTGACCACGACGTATTAAAATTCAATCTGTATGTTTCATTAAAAAGGGAGCCTAAAGTTATCAAATTTAAGTTAGATTTCAACAAAGGCGATTACAATAAAATGAAAAATATTGTTGAAAATACAGACTGGAGCAAGCTAGACAATATGGATGTGGAGAGTGCATGGAGTATGATAAAAGATGTACTAAATGCTGGGTTGAGGAGTGTGTTCCGAAAGTGAAAGTTAATAATAATAAACGTTTCAAACCTATATGGCTCGACAAGAAAGCCATGAGAAAAATAAAAAATAAATATAATGCGTATAAAAGATATTTAAAGACAAACATGGTAGAGACTATGTCAGATATATTATAGTAAGGAATGAATGTGCCAAACTATTGAAAAAAAAAACAAGAAAAATTATGAGAAAGATATTGCTAAGGAAGGTAAAACTAATCCAAAAAGTTTTTGGAAATATGTGCAAGAAAGGACAAAAACTAATACAGGTATTAGTCCCTTAAAAAGTGAGGATGGAAAGATGGTTGTTACAGATAAAGACAAAGCAGGTATTGAATAATTTCTTTGCAAGTGTTTTTACAACTGAGAATGTAAATACGTTACCTTATTTAGAAGCAAGCTCAAGATCTAATGGTATATCACTATGTGACATGAGAGTTACTCCTACTGCTGTAGAGAAAAAATTAAGTGAACTTAATCCTAATAAAGCCAAAGGACCTGATTCCATATCCCCTAGAATACTAAAAGAGCTGAGCAAAGAAATTGCAAAACCACTTTGCATATTGTTTAATAAGTCTTTAGAAACAGGTGGGTTACCAAATGATTGGAAAACAGCTGATGTTATTGCTTTGTTTAAGAAAGGGAATAGGAGTGAAGCTGGAAATTGTAGACCAGTAAGTCTAACTTGTATTGTATGTAAAGTATTGGAATCACTAATAAGAGACTGTATTGTTTCCCACTTTGAAAGTAGTCAATTATATGCAAAGTGTCAACATGGATTCCGAGGAAAAAGATCATGTGTAACCCAACTATTAGAGGTAATGGAGGATTTTACCAATATGATGGATGATGGGATCCCTTTGATGTTGTGTACTTAGATTTTAGAAAAGCATTTGATTCTGTACCTCATGAAAGGTTACTGATAAAATTAGCATCATATGGCATTGTAGGAAATACGCTTAAATGGATACAAAACTTCTTGTACAATAGGAAACAGAGGGTAAGAGTTGGAAATGCTGAGTCAGAAGAAATAAATGTAAAAAGTGGAATCCCTCAGGGTAGTGTATTGGGTCCAATTTTATTTACAGTATTTATAAATGACTTACCGGATTCACTGCACTGTACTTGTAAAATCTTTGCTGATGATACTAAAATATATGACAAAATTGCAAACGGTGATTGTATTCAGGAGGATTTGATAAAACTACAGGACTGGTCGGATACTTGGAATCTATATTTTAATGTGTCAAAATGTCATGTTATGCATGTTGGTGAAAAAAAGGAAATGAATAGAAGGGAGTATTTTATGAAAATAGGTAATGAGGTACAGAAAATGAAGTACTTGTGAGACAGAAAAGGACTTGGAGTCACTTTTGATAAGGAGCTTTCATTTGATCCACATATAAAGGAAATTGTAAATAAGGGAAATCAGATGTTAGGTATCATTAAAAGAACATTTCTGTACCTAGACAAATATACTTTTCTAAAACTATTTAAGGCTTTTGTAAGGCCGCATTTAGAATATGCCAATGTAGTTTGGAATCCATATTTGAAGAGGCAATCAAAAATGATAGAAAATGTACAAAGAAGAGGAACTAGATTACTGGTAGAATGCAAAAATATGTCTTATGAGGAACGGCTCCAGTTTTACAGTTACACTCTCTTAAGGGTAGAAGGTTAAGGGGGTTTAATACAAGTGTATAAAATAATGAATGGTTTGGACAATGTATCAATTGAAACATTTTTTTCTTCTCACCAGTTAGTATGACAAGAAATGCACAAGGTAAACTTTTTGTTAAACATAGAACTACTAACAAACGAGCGTTCAGTTTCTCTAACAGAGTTTGTTAAATTGTGGAACTCAATACCTGTTGAAATTAAATTTACTAATGATATTAATAAATTCAAGAATTTCCTGGATTACAACACAGATTTCAAAATTTTATTTATGGAAATAGATTGAAGCAATTTTTGCTAATAGGGATTGAATAAGCATGCCGTAGACCCTAGAAAAACAAAACAAAACAAATATGATAACAAAAGAAGGGGCGTAAAAAGGCCGAAAGGCCTAGGCTACAAGCCGGCCCTCTACTACTACTACTACTACTACTACTACTACTACTACTACTACTACTACTATACTACTACTACTACTATTTATGACATGCAAATCAATACATACCCAGCATGTACATCAATGTTTTATATATATATATATGTGTCTCTATTTGACACCAAGAGCACAGACACAATCAGCCGTGTCTCCCTGATGAGTCCGATCCAGCGGATGAAAGGCCTAGAGCGGCAATACAAATAGATGTGCCTTCGAAGGGGAGTACAATGGTTCCCTCAGGCAGCTAGTGAAGGGTTTCTCATATTTATAATATATTCCCCCCATTTTTTTCATTTTTAATTTTTTTTTTTTAATTCAAATCTTTGCCAAGTCATTACTATAATGACTGAAGAAATTGTTAACCTGCACTTGTTTTCTCCCACTATTTAATTGTTCAGCAGTATAATGTTTGGTCAATCATGGGAGATTGCATCTCTTAGGAGATCCAAGTAAAGGTTGTCTGTACAATTCTTAGCCACTCGCAATGCTTGGGTTATTGAACAGCAGAGCTGACCACTCACACTGTTCCATATCTTTGATCTCCCTTGCATCCTTGAATGGATCCTCAAGCATAGGCTCAAAGATTGTCCCCTACATTTTATAACTGTTTGCATAATGCTTTAGTTTTTAAGCACTTTTTTCCTCTCCACACTTTCCTTTTGTTCCATTTACTACCCTTCGCTGGCTGCTTTGGGGGTGCTGTTGGATCTTTTTTGAACCCTTGGTGATGAGAACACCACAGAATTATGGACTTTGGTGTGTCTCTATTTGACACCAAGAGCACAGACACAATCAGCCGTGTCTCCCTGATGAGTCCGATCCAGCGGACGAAAGGCCTAGGAGCAGGCAATACAAATAGATTGTGCCTTCGAAGGGGAGTACAATGGTTCCCTCAGGCAGCTAGTGAAGGGTTTCTCATATTTATAATATATTCCCCCATTTTTTCATTTTTAATTTTTTTTTTTTAATTCAAATCTTTGCCAAGTCATTACTATAATGACTGAAGAATTGTTAACACTGCACTTGTTTTCTCCCACTATTTAATTGTTCAGCTATATATATATATATATATATATATTATATATATATATATATATATGAGATGTGTATCTATATTTACCCGACATGTATATCAATATTCACCCAACATGAACATGAACATTTACTGACATGTGTATGAATATTTGCCCGACATGTATGTGAACATCTACCCAACATGGATATTATTATTTACCCGAAATGAATGTTAATGGTCACCTGATGTGTGTAATAATATTTCTTTGATGTTATACTGGTATTTATCTGACATGAATACTGCTATGGAGCAAAGATAGAGAAATGTAGAACAGGGGTGAAGTTTAAATTATACATCTTCTCATTCAGCTTCTTTTCGTTCGAACTTCACGTCATCTTTCTTTTTTATACAGGCAAGATTAAACGTTGTTTGTATGAGCTGGAAGTTAAAAGAAAATCTCTAGCAATATTTCCCATATTTCTTCCCATGACTTTAAAATAGTAACGCCTTTGACGGGAGGAAGAGTTGTGGGACTTGTTACCTTTCCCTCCTATTCTCTCTGGCCTTGTCCTTTCTCCCAAAGCCGTTGTAACGTGGTGAAAACCGCCCCCTCCGTTTAACTCCGGGAGTCAGTATGGCACGGGAGTTAATCTGGGTCTGCATCAAAGCAGCCCCCAACAGGTTCAGAACGGCCCCTTATCTCTTCTTTCTGTTATTAGGCCTGTTTCAAAATGAACCCTCCAGTCTCAGAATAACTCCCGGGAGTTGTTTTAAACCTAAAATTTTGACTCTAAATAACTCCCGGGAGTTCATATGGGGCAGTCCCAAATCAGCCCCCCACCCCCTTGGAGAGTTAAACTGGGCTGTTCCAAAACTAACTCTCGGGAGTTCTTCTGGGCCCAAACTTTTGACATCAAAATGACTCCCTGGGAGTTAAACTACCGCAGTGGAGAGTCATTCCAGGACAGGCTGGAAAGGGCCCCCCCCCCCCCCCCCTCCCGGGAGTTAGACTGACGCAGGCCAAAATACCCCCCACCCCAACCCCTCCCCTCTGCCTCAATTAATGAAGAAATTGCCATTAAGCGCTCAGTGGAGAGTTATCTAGCACCGGCAAGAACAACCCACCAGGGGAGTTAATCCGGCACCTCCCAAACTGACCCCCCCCGAGAGTTACTGCCCGAACAGCCCCCAGTATAAAGAGTTAAACTGGACCTGGCCCAGAACATCCCCTCGGCCTCCACCTCTTTCTGGGGAGTTATCTAGCATGCGGAACAGTCCCCCTGGAGAGTTAAACGGCCTGCCCCAAACAGCCCCAACAGCCCCCTAGAGAGTTAACTGGACCTGGCCAAAAGCAGCCTCTTCCTGGGGATTAATCTAGTGCTAGCCCAGAACAGCCCCCCCCCCTCCCTCCCCCCCCCCCCCGGAGAGTTAAATCTGGACCTGATTCGAAACTGCCCCCTTCCTGGGGAGCTAATCTGGCACTGAACAGCCTTCCCCCCTCCCGGAAAGTCGGAAGTTAAACTGGACCTGGTCCAGAACAGACCCCCTGTAAATCCGCTGTTTTACCGCACCCTACGTTTTGTCACACATGCGACCTAAACGGTGGGATAAGCGACCAAAACAGCGGCCACGAAGGTCCACCGTTTTGTCTCTGTGCGACAAAACGGCGGATGTGCGACAAAACAGCGGTTTACGGTGTAACAACCCAAAAGTACTCACAGTCCAGATGTGCTCCCGGGGGGTCTACTGGGGCCGCGCTGAAATGACTCCAAGAGTCATCTAGGTCGGGTAAACATGGACCCTTTTTTCATAAAGTACTCCGGGAATCTTCAGGGCGGTCCAGAAGTACCCCCCCCCCCCTCCCGGCATATCTCCGTTAAGGTGTTGAGGGTTGTTATTTATTAGTCATAAAGTTTACGCGCACATTCTACCTGAATCAACATCTAAATATATTCTGAATCCTTATGTAGGGGAGTACTTCTGGGCCGGTCCCAGAAGTACCCTTCTTGCATATCACCCTTTATTAATGTGTTCAGGTTGTTATTTACTGGTTCATAAACTCACACTGGACATTCTATCTGAATCAACATTGAAAATTAGTCTGAATCAACTTCTAGGGGGAGTACTACTGGGCCGGTCCCAGAAGTACCCCCTTGCATATCTCCTTTGTTAATGTTGTTCAGGGTTGTTATTTTACTGGTCATAAACTCAGACATGGACATTCTATCTGAATCAACATTGAAAACCAGTCTGGATCAACTTTAGGGGGAGTACTTCTGGGCCGGTCCCAGAAGTACCCCCCTGCATATCTCCTTTATTAATGTGTTCAGGGTTGATATTTACTGGTTTATAAACTCACACATTGGACATGCTACCTGAATCAACATTGAATATAGTCTGAATCACTTTAGGGGGAGTTGTTCTGGGCCAGTCCCAAAAGTACCCCTTGCATATTTCCTTTATCAATGATTTCAGGGTTGTTATTTAATGGTCATAAGCTCACACATGAACATTCTACCTGATCAATATTGAAATATAGTGTGAATAAACTTTAGGGGGAGTTAATTTGGGCCGCTCCAGAAGTACCCCTTGCATATTTCCTTTATTGTGTCGGATGTTATTTACTGGTCATAAGCTCAAACATGGACAGTCTAACTGAATCACATGAAAACCAGTCTGAATTAACTTTAGGGAGGGTACATCTGGGCCGGTCCAGAAGTACTCCCTTGCATCTCGCCTTTAATGTTTCAGGGTGTTATTTACTGGTCAAAACCTCACACATTGACATTCTTTCAATCATGGTCATAAACTCACACATTGACATTCTATCTCAATCAACATGAAAGTATAGTCTGAATCTACTTTAGGGAGAATACTTCCGGGCGGGTCCAGAAGTACCCCCTTGCAGATCTCCTTTGTTGATGTGTTCAGGTTGTTATTTACTGGCCAAACTTAATACATGAACATTTTATCAATGATTAATCACTAAAAAGGTTTAATCAACTTGGGGACGTACTTTAGGCCTGGTTCCCGAGTACATCAGCCTTTGATTTTTTTTAAGGTGTTCAGGTGGTTTTTTTCTGGTCATTAGCTCACCAAGACATTGATCATAATCAAC
Source organism: Conus ventricosus (assembly GCA_018398815.1). NCBI lineage: Eukaryota > Metazoa > Mollusca > Gastropoda > Neogastropoda > Conidae > Conus > Conus ventricosus. Next base: position 7,863 of record JAFLJL010016344.1, read on the forward strand.
ATGTAATTGGCTGATTCACTTTAGGGAACTTTGGGCCGGTCTAGATGTCCCCCCCCCCCCCCCTTGATATCTCATTCATATGGTTTTAAATTGTTACTTACTGCTTAGAAACTCAACATGGAAAATTCTCTAATACATGAAATCTATCTGACCCAATGAAATATTCCTGATACTTTGGGGGCAGAGTACTCGGGCCAAGTTATTCGGGAGTACATTTGGGCTGGGCCGTGTACTCGGGGAGTCATTCTGGGAGAGGGGGGGTGGTACGGGAGTGGCGGTTGGGGGGGGAATTGGGGGCAAATTTATTTGGAGTGGTCAAAAGTCCCCTCTACCGGAACTGTAAGATAGTACATAAACCAATCATTTTGCAAAGTTGTCGTAGGGGGGAGTACTTCCGGACCAGGGGAGTACTGTCCCAGGAAGTAGTCGGGAATTTTTGGCCGCGGGCCAAAGAGACGTCGGTACTTCGGCAGGGAAGTCTTTTGGGGTGTTACACGAGGTCAAGTCCTAATAACAGGAGGGGTGGGCTGGGACAGATTAACTCCAGTTTTGGGGCTGTTTTGGGGCAAGGCAGATAAACTCACGGGTGTTCTGGGTATGGGCACAGATTAACTCTCATGGGGAGGGCTGTTTTGGGGTAGTCCAGTTTAATCTCTAGTACCAGATTCCTGGGCAGGATGGGCGATGGGGGGTTCTGGCTTTGGACGGGGCCTGATTAACTTCTTAGGGGCTGTCTAGGTAGTACAGATTTCTCCCCGGTGGGGGGTATTTGCCTGTCCTGTTTAATCTCAGGGGTGTTTTGGTGCAGGTCCGTTTAACCACGGGTGGGGCGGGGGGGGGGGGGTTTTGGGTGTGCAAGAGGGGGGGGGGGCTTGGCAGATTCGTTTAATCTTCCTGGGGAAATATTTCAGGCGTTGCCTATTAATCCCAGAGGAAGGTTTGTTTGGGCCAGGTCCAGTTTTACTTTCCAGGAGGTGTTGGGCTGGTGCCAGAATTCCCATAGGGGGGGGTGATCTGGGCTGGTGCAGATTACTCTCAGGAAGGCTTGGCGATGTCTAATTAGGTTCAGTTTACGCTTGTGGCTAGTTTGGTCTAGTGCAGAGTACTCCCAGTGAGGCTGTTTGGGCCTGTCTGTTTACTTCAGGGGGTGTTCCATGACGGTTGCCAGGATTAACTCCTTTTGGTGGGGAGCTTTCTGGGTCAGGTGATGTTTAACTCTCGAGGGGACTGTTTGGGTGGTGCCAGATTAACTCACAGGAGGGGTGTTTTTTAGGCCACCAGTTTACCCCCAGGGGATTGTCCAGGTTGGAGAGCCATTATCCCGGATTGTGGGGGGGGGGGCTGCTCTGGCCAGTTCGTTAACTTTGGGAGGGGGGGGGCTCTTAGGCGTGTCGGAAACTTTATCCCCTGGAGGGAAGGGGGCTGTTTGGGGGTGTCCCCGGGATGGGTGGGGGGGGGAGTGTTCAATTGGTGTCAGATTAATCCCCTGGAGGGGGCGGGGGGAGCCATGTTTAGGAAGGTCCAGTTTAATTCCAGTGGGTGTTTGGGTGGTGCAGATTTTAAAGAAGGTGGGCGGGGGGGGGGGCGGGTGCCTGTTTTGTGCTGGGCCAGTTTACCCTAAGGGCCTGTTTACCAGGCTGAGCGAAATTAACTCCCGCAGAGGGGGGGGGGGGGTGTCGAGGGCTTCCAATTACACTCTGGGGTCGTTTTGGGCTAATGCCAGATTATCCCGGCAGGGGAGGGTGTTTTCGGCCTGTCTAGTTTAATCCGGGGGGGGGGGGGTGGGTGTTCCTTGACGTGCCAGTTAACTCCCTTGGACGGGGTGTTTCTAGGACAGGTGCAGTTTAATCTCCATGCTTCTTCGCGGTCCAGATTAATCCGGTAGGGGGGGGGGGGTGTCTGTTTTGTGCCATGGCCTATAAGCTCTGGGGAGTTTACCTTACCGGCTAGAGTTTTACTCCCGGGAGGGGGGGGGGGATTTAAGCAGGTCCGTTTAACTTCTTGGGGAGATTTGGGCGTGTCAGTTAATCCCAGAAGGGAAGGGGGCTGTTCTAGGCTTGGTCTATTAATCTTCCAGGGGGGGTTTTCGGTGCAGTTTACTTCCTGGAGGGGGTTGTTCTGGGTGGTTATCTAAGGGGCTGTTCTGGGCTGTGCCGTTAACTCCCAGTTAGAGGGTGGGGGGGGGTCATGTGTTTTCAGGCGTTACCACCAAGGGAGTTACCAGGGGCAGATTAATCGAGGTGAGGGGGGGGGGGGGGGCTTGTTCTGGCTGTCAAGTTTTTATTCTGGGGGGGGGGGGGGGGTTTTTGACCGTGCCAGCTTAACTCCAGGAGGGGAGGGTTGTTCTGGGCTTGTTAGTTTAAATCTCCGGTTGAAGGGGGGGGGGGGGGGGTGTTCCATACGGTGAGTTTTCCCCTAGGGGGTGCGTTCTAGGACGGTCAAAATTTAACTCTCCGGGGGTGTTTGGGTGTGAGGTAACTCCGGGGGGGGTGGGGGGGGGGGGTGGGGGTGGGGGGCTGTTTTTTTTGCCTGGGCAAGTTTAACTCTCCGGGAGGCCTGTCCCCCGGGTGGAGCCCGATTAACTCCCTAGGAGCAGGAGGGGGGGGGGGGGGGGGCTGTTCTAGGCCGGTTATTTTAAACTTAGGGGGGCTGTTTGGGCCCGCGGATTAAATCCAGGAGGGGCGGGGGCTGTTTGGCCCTTTTCTAGTTTAACTTCAGGGGGGAGTGGGGGGGGAGGGGGGGAAATGTTCATGATGGGCCGATTAACTCCCCCGGAGGGGTGTTCTGGGCGGTGCGTTTAAAACTCCCGAGGGGTGTTCTGGGTGTGAAGATTAACTCCCCCGGGAGGGGAGGGGGGGGGGGGGTGTTTTGTGCCAGGGCCCAAATTTACTCTCCGGGGGGGGGGGGGGGGGGGGGCAGATTAATTCCCCCGGGAGGAGGGGGGCGGGCTGCTCTAGGCCAGGCCCGTTTAACTCTCTTGGGGGTGTTTTGGACCCGTGCCAGATTAATTCCCCCGGGGGAGGGGGGGAGGGGGGGGGGGGGGGGGGGGGCTGTTCCTGCGGTCCAGATTAACTCCCCTGGAGGGGGGCTGTTGGAAGCTCGTTTAACTTCCGAGGGCTGTTTAGGTGGTGCCAGATTTTGTCCCTGGGGGGGGTGTTCTAGGACGGTGCAGTTTTAAATCTCCAGAGGGGGTTCTGGGCTGGTGCCAGATTTAATCCCCCGGAGGGGGGGGGGGGCTGTTTTGCCAGGGCCCGTTTAACTCTCAAGGGGCCCTTCCAGGCTGGAGCCGATTAATCCCAGGAGGGGGGGGCGGGGGGGGGGGGTTTTAGGCCAGATCAGTTTAACTCTGTGGGGGGGGGGGGGGGGGGGGGGGGGGGGGTCTTTTTGGTCTTTTGGGCCAGTCCAGATTAACTCCCCCGGAGGTGGAGGGGTGTTTGGGACTTGTTAGTTTAACTCTCCCGGGGGGCCCGTTTTCCTAATGGTGCTTTTTCTCCCTGGAAGAGGTGTTTAGGAAGGTGTAGTTTAACTCTCCCGGGGGGGGGGCTGTTTTGGGTGGTTTCCCGTTAACCCCCAGGAAAGGGGGGGGGGGGGGGGGGGGGCTGTTTTGTGCCCGGGGGAGTTTAACTCTCCAGGAGGGGGAGGGGGCTGTTCGGGGCCCAGTTTAATTCAACTCTCTGGTGGGTGGCTGTTCCAGTCCGGTGCCAGATTAATTCCCCAGATGTCTTAGTGGGCTGTTCTGGGCCAGGTCCAGTTTAACTCATCAAGGGGAGGGGCTGTTTTGGGTCAATGCCAAATTAACTCACTGGGGGGCTGTTCTAATCCTGTTGGGGGGCTGATTTGGCGCAAACCCAGATTAACTCCCGGGAGTTAATCTGGGACAGTGTGAGACTGACTCCCGGGAGTTAAACTGGGAAGGGGGGCAGTTTCACCACGTTACACCGTCACCTCCGTTTCTTCCCCCTCAGCGCTTCTTTGCCTTCCACAACCCCCTTTCCATCCTTCCTCCTAGAGCAATCCACACCATCGTGTATCCACCTCCAACTATACTTCATTTGTTGTGACTCTGTTCTTCGCCACTTGTTACTACCACCCGCTTCTTTTTCTGGGCTGAGTTGGTTGTCTCTAATGTTAATTTATTTGATTGTGTACACAATCTAGATACTCGTCTATATAACACTGCTTTTGATGTCCCTAGATTTTGTATCTCTTTACTAATCTTTAATACAATATACTTTTCTTTGGTAACTACTCCCCGCCCACCCACATTACACCTTCAGCGCGGACGTGCGAGTGTTGCATGCGCACATACTCGCGCGCGCTCGTGCGCACGCGTACACATACACACACACACACACACACACACACACACACACACACACACACACACACAGATGTGGTTGAAATCCCGCCCCCCCCCCTCCCCTCATCCACTTCCTTCCCCTCCCGCCATTTCTCCAACCAAATGGATTTTATAAATGAACTAAACAAACCGAACAAAGAAAATAAACATGGCAGATTTACCGATTGAACGCCAGTACTGAATTATCGTAAACATACAGTAAATCACCAATTAATAATAGAAAAAAAAAAACACACACACCCTTCAATCTTAAAATATTTTCGCAGGTTAGGCAAGCA
>JAFLJL010016344.1:17500-20000 GCA_018398815.1 Conus ventricosus
ACATCACCTTCCCCTCTCCATCAGTGAGGAGGCAAGCTGTCTTGAACAGCTTAAAAATTATTCATTTCTACTTCATCATCATGCGCTCGTCCTCGCTTACTACGGTGCGACGCCACAATCAAGGGAACCCCGAAATGTCAGGAAATGTGATCTTTGAAAACAAACGACCAGTCCCAGAGAAGCAGAAATATGAACATTTGCGGTCCAATGGAGCAGAAGATGAACAGTGCGGACCAGTGGAGCAGAAAGATGAACAGTGCGGCCCAGTGGAGCAGAAATATGAACAGTGCGGCCCAGTGGAGCAGAAGATGAACAGTGCGGCCCAGTGGAGCAGAAAGGTGAACGTGCGGCCAGTGGAGCAGAATATGAACAGTGCGGCCAGTGGAGCAGAAATATGAAACAGTGGGGGTCTAGAGGAGGAGAAAAAGATGATCATGGTGGCCCCAGAAGAGCGGGAAGTTAAACATGCGCCCCAGAGGAGCGGCTGCTGGACGAAACAATATCCTTAGTGCTTTATTACATCATTACTCATCTTCATAACAAAAAATCTAGTTAAATGGTAGCTTCTTCAAACATTGACATTTTACAATGGAACTGTCGCTCTATTATCAGAACATTGATCAACTTGTACAACATATTGCTTCAAATAATTTTAAAGTTATATTACTGCAGTCGTTAAATAGGGTCAAAAGTAACTCCCACACCTATCTAATTATTACTACCCCCCCATCTTCCAACAAGATCAAACAGGTAAAATCAACACAGCCATTTACATCCACGAGATCTTGATTTCATCCCGCTCAAATCGCCAGCCCCTCAAAATTTTCCCATTCTTGAATTCTTGTGCCGCTACTTTTAAAATTTTAAATCGAGATCTTATCATTAATAGGGTTTTCTGTATACCTCCCAAAGGGACCAAAATGAAGAAAGTCCCAAATTTGGTTGCGTTCTCTTCAAACAATGAAAAATGGGTCATAGGCGGGGATTTTAATGCTCATTCAACACTGTGGGAGAAAGATGGTAATAAGAACAAAGTCCCGTTTTGTTGAAATGTTGTAGATTCGAATATGTATCTGCTAAAGGGATGGTTAGTATACCAGAATACCTGACATAGAAGATCACAAGCCAATCAGCAATAGACATATCTCTCATATCTCCTCAACTAGCTCCAGACTGTTTTTGGGGAAGTGATTCGGAACCTTTAGGAAGTGACCATTTTCCAATCAAAAAAACATTAAATGAAAAGCTAGCCCCTGTTGTTCCTTCGGACGATAAAATCCGCAACTATAACTAAACCGAGCAGATTGGAATACATTTGAAACTTTTTCTTAATTCATCTAATATAATCCTCCAAATGAAAATATCAATTGTGCATATGATCCTTTGTCAAATCAGTTTATTTGCTGCTGACAATTCCATTCCTAAATGTCCATCTCATATCTCGCATAAATATGCAGGAAACAGCTGGTGGACTGAGAATGTGCACGGGGGCGAAAGAAAGAAAAAGAAACTGAAATACAAAATATATCTGATAATAGATCTCCTTAAAAAACCCCAGAGAAATGAAAGAAGCAAAGTCAGCTTTTAACAGAAAAATAGCCCGTGCTAAACGATTATATTGGTCAGATTACAGTTCAATAGAAATCACCTCATCAAAAGATCTCCAGAAGGTATGGAAGAAAAATACGTAGTATGAAACTTTGGTGACAAATTCTCAAAATGTCGTATATCAATTGATAACAACAGACTCCCGGGATGCTGCTCAAAAAGCTGAGAAATTTGCAGATTTGTTCTCTTTTAACAGCAGGGTTAGAAAGTCTCCTCACCCAATGCAAACATATAGGGAAGAACAGGAAACAAAATACGAGTATAGAGATCCAGATCCTGAAAATTTAGTCTCTACATTCAATGCCCCATTACACTCGCTGAATTCAGGAAACTATTTTGTTCATTGGTACTGAAGAAAGTCTGTCGGCCTCGATGAAGTTTCAAATGAAATGTTGAAACACTTCCCGGAGAGATGGATTCAGTATCTATTTAAATTTTTTCGAATTACGGGGAGATGGATTTATCCCCAGATTTATGGAAACAGTCAATAGTTTTTCCAGTACTAAAAACGGAAAAACCAAGAACAGATCCGCATAGTTATGGCCAATTGCTCTCACTTCTCATAGGGTAAACTGAGGGAAAAAAAATCATAACTGTAAGATTAGTTCATTACTGTGATAAAAATAATATTTAAATTTCCAAACAATCAGGCAGGGCTTCGCTCTGGTAGGTCTACAATGATCACTTACTAAAACTTTCAACAAATTCAAACGTCATTCGCTGGGCCGAAAAAATTGTTCTTGCTACTTTCTTTATAAAACGATCGTACGATCAAGTATGGCTTTCCAAACTACTGCTGAAACTTAAAAACCAATGGGATTTCGGGGCGTATGATCAGTTATTAAAGATTTTCTATGTAATAGGTCAATACAAACAAAAGTGGATCACTCGT
>JAFLJL010016345.1:8482-31034 GCA_018398815.1 Conus ventricosus
CCGACTCTCACTTCAACGCCGCCTAACACGACAATGTCACGCATGCCTGAGAGTGGCTGCTGTCTGGCAGAACCGGTCCAGTGGACTCTATCGCCTCTTTATGGAGTCGTCCATCATTGCACGACTGGGGACCCTCGCCCCTGCCGGCCTGAACACCAGAGAGTGACAGCAGCTGAGCTTCAGGCACTCCCTTCCCCTTCTGTACTAATCCCCCCCCCTTTTTTTTTCTTTTTTTTCTCTTTTTTTTAAACGGGCCTTCTTGCTTTCTACTTTAAGTTGCTCGTGATTCCTACTCACTGCTTAACCCCAGTTAACTTCCTTTTGTCTCTGAGCTCTGTTCATTCAATTTTCTTTTTATTGTTAGTCCTCATATAAGATCTGTCTCTGTCACCCACTAACTCTAAGCCTGATGACAGCTCTATGAGCAGAAAGCTTGCTTTCCTTCTTGTTCCCCCCGATCACCATACTCAAACCCTGGTGAGTGCACTCTTTCACCATTTTCTTCTCGTTTTAACTTCGTTTTATTGATGCTGACGAAGCCTAAATAAAAGGCGAAAGCTTCTTTTTATAAAAAAAAACATGAGTGTGTGGCTGGTGTGCCTGCATTTATTTTTGTACGTTATCCATCTATCCATCTATCCATCTATCCATCTCATCCATCTCATCCATCTGCTGTATATATTTATATATATTTATATATATATATATATAGAGAGAGAGAGAGAGAGAGTATTCCATCATTAAAGTCCCCTAAGGAAGACCAGAGAGGTCAAAATATTGGGGAAACTGCAACGTGGTTGTTCGGTTTCTTTGTTTGGATGTTCATATATATATATGTATATGAACAGTTAAGTAGCAGATTTTAAAGCTAACAGTCAAGTCTTGATCCAGCAGTTTTTCACATCGTGGTTACGCCCTCTTGTCTTTCAAAAGGCAAAGCAGAAAACGGAAAACATCCCCAGACTGGACACACTAAACGATAGGCCCAAAAGCAAAACTTCCAGGGTGCCTTTGGTTGGTGGTCATAACCCTCTGAATCTGCCAATGAGACCCTGGCTAAAAGAACGTTCTTCACGACAGTCCTAAATCTATCTCACGCTCAGCATCTGTGACCGCCGTACACCCATCAATGTCATACACTGCATCCGTGTCCTTCATACCCGTCATTTTGTCGTACAGTGCATCCGCGACCCCCTTACCCCACAGTTATACCCTGAATTCGCTCCTTCCCATTCCCCTCCCATGTATGCCCATACAAACTGCATCCTGCGTCCTTACCTCTCCTCCCTACCCCCCACCTCCATTCACATCCTCGTCACGTGCATTCGTGCTCCTCCCCCACCCCTGACACAAACCCATGTCACGACTAGCCTACATGCTCCCTCCCTCCTATCACGCCCATCCACGCTACCTTCCCTCCCCCGTACGTCCATCTATTTCAAGCCCTGCACTTGCGCCCCCTCTGCCCCCTCTGCACCTTGTGTTCAAAGAAATACACTGGGGAGACGTACCGCAGCCTGAATGAGCGTTTCTCTGAGCACCTTCGCTCAATGCGGCTGGGGTATGAAGATCCCGTAGGCTCTCACTTCAACAGCCCCTACCACAACTTCACCCATGCGAGAGTGGCTGCTGTCTGGCAGAACCGGTCCAGTGGACTCTATCGGCTCTTTATGGAGTTGTCCATCATTGCACAACTGGGGGACCCTCGCCCCTGCCGGCCTGAACACCAGAGAGTGACAGCAGCTGAGCTTCAGGCACTCCCTTCCCCTTCTGTACTAACCCCCCCCCCCCCCCCCCCCCTCCCCCAACGGAGTGTTAGAATGCACATGTTTGGAGGGCTGGGTTAGATGAAATTTACATATGTTTTTGTACACATGCCTTGGGGTTAGGGGGTTGCGTGTGTGTGTGTGTGTGTGTGTGTGTGTGTGTGTGTGTGTGTGTGTGTGAGAGAGAGTGAGTGTGCGTGCGTGGGTGGGGGGGGGGGGGGGAGGGGGGGAGGTGTGAGTGCATGTGTGTCGTGCGTGTGTATATGTGTGTGTGTTCGTGTTTCAGAAAGAATGTTGAGAAATTTGCGTTTACTATATTCTGTTTTAATCTTTAAAGGGGCTTTAGATGACTTTTCTTTCCAGATTATATTTTTTCCAATGGAATGAGTGACTCCATTGTTACAGCCCTGATGAAACCTGTTACGGTGGGATGGGCTGTAAACTAAACGGAAGTAAAAACTGAAATCATTTCACTGTTGATGCCGGAAAATTATGTCATATGTCATGTCAGCAGATTGGGAATGATTTTCGTTTCAATGTGTGCGTGCATGTGTTACTGCAACACCTTTGCAAGGGCCTATCAATGGGTTGTGTTACTGCAACGTCTTTGCGAGGGCCTATCATTGGTACGTCATTGTAAAGATGTCAGTAGCGAACCATAATGGGTTGTGTTACTGCAACATCTTTGCCAGGGCCTATCATTGGTACGTCATTGTAAAGATGTCGGTAACGAACCATAATGGGTTGTATTACTGCAACATCTTTGCAAGGGCCTATCATTGGTACGCCATTGTAACGATGTCAGTAGCGAAACATAATAGGTCGTGTTACTGCAACATTCTTTCCAGGGCTATCTTAGTATTGGTACGCCATTGTAAAAGATGTCTGTGGCGAACCATAACTAGGTCGATGAGTAGTTGACCCCCTACCCCCCCCCCTCGTACCATCCCCCCCCCAGCACCCGTGTTTTGGCTCACCCGCTCTCAACCGGCCTTAGCGGTCTCGGGCGGGCGACTCCAAAAGCGGCCATAGTACAGTTCTATTACTTAGCATGACTTAATAACCAAATAATTAACGACCCTACAAACATACATACTGTGGTAGGGTTATCTGTTTTCAAATTACTAATTTTACTAAAACTTTCAGTTTTTGTTTTTGATGAGTCTGTGTTTTTCTTGATCATTCTATTAATCATTTTCACGCAAACATTCATCAAGTGCATCTCTGGCTTTCATGTTGTAATAAACTACAGTCTTTAACTGTTCTCTAAAGGCTTTTAAAAACGGAGTTTATATTCTGACTGATATATCCACACACTTATTTCCAGCATGTCGGGTGCCACTGAAAGCTAGTTTCGACAAAGGTTTTTTTTTTTTCACTATGGCTCTTTCTGTGAAAAGGCTCTATAAGAAATAGCGGTCTGCGTTCCTTCAAACGTTCAATAAATAGTATTCTTAAACACTCATCTCAGTTTATGCATAGGAGCAACTAAAATATAGGTCATTTCATCTGTCCATATCAAACCTTCTATTATGAGATTGCTGTGTTCCATTTAAGCGTCGTTGGACAGAAATTCACAATATGATCAAAAATAATGTGTGTAAACTGTTTGTATAGGTCAAGGATATAATTATTGTTTTCCACAACAGTCTGCCACAAATTAATCGATTCAATGGAGTGGTTTTGGTCATAAAGTATTGAACTGCTCCATAGTTTTATAACAGAAATTTATTCTAATCCAGTTATTGTTTTATCATGGCTCTCTGTCAAAAACTTGTTCAGTTATAATAAAAAACCCTACAAGTGCCTAAATGTGTAAGATTAATCAATTCCAGTTCTGTAAGATGTTTCTAATTTAAGTCAACAGTGATTTTGTTGCTTGTTGTTATAAACCTTAATATCCTCACCATTGTGAAGAAACGACGATTGTAAACGTTAAGACGTTTAACGTCTAAGTTTGCCAGCTAATTTGATTTCTCTTTTAAATGGACGGTCACTGACCGCCACAACCCCATCCCTCCCTCATCTTTAAAGACAGGAATTTCCAATATCATTGTGAACGTGTCTCCTAATTTTCTGCTTGGAAGAACTGTAATTTTGTAGAATGCTTCCTTTTAAAACGTTTCTCTTCTGGGGAGGATGTACTGTTTTTTTTCCCATACGGCGTTATTTCAAACTCTTTCGACTATTGTCGTCCGGCATAAGACTTACTTGTAAAGGGCCAGAGTTGAATGCTTTTCTGAAACTTTTTTGCGGCCAAAAAATGTAAATGGGCTTATGAATTCAAATTTATTTCCCATTCTAAATATGGTTCCAAGTGCATTTGAGGTCAGGTTTCGAAACATTTTATATTCATACTGGACCAAATTATTTCCTTCTAGATTGACGCTGTTGTTCTAGGTTAGGAAACCTTTTGCTGTCGCCAACCTCTTTGCGTTTATACTTCATCCATCTTTAGTGTACTCAAAACCATACAATGCGGCCTATCTCACCATTCTGTTCAAAGTCTGTACGTCTGCAAGGTCTTTTAAAAATTTCTTAAAGTTATACACCTCACAGGCGCTATTGTAACTCCTGGTTTTTGGCCCACGCGACATACAGTATATAGTACGCTTAATTAGTTGAATTTCCTAAAACAATGTGCAGGTTAGTATCACATTTCACGATTTCCTGTTTTGTCTGCAATTTTTTATTAAATGATCCAACCCCTCCACAAACTAATCTTTTAAAACTGTTATAATTAGGGAATATTGTTAATGTCATAATCGCATTATGCAGCTTTCCTGATGGAAGAGCTCTTAAAACAGTTGAGGGCCTTCCATCATATAAGGTTTCATCAGTGCTCAGTATTCCAATTGTACATTAGAGTAATGAATGTAAATGCAAGATCGAGCGGCTTTCTCTCCTCATTAGTAGTTTTGTTTTGGTGTAACTTCAAAACTATGAACGGCTTGATTTGCAGTTGTAATACCTAACTTTTAGCTTGGCTCTCCATCAAATGGTAACTACTACTTCTTCGTCAGGTTTGAAGGTCATCAGTGTTTTCAGATTCGCATTGTAAGTTTGGGGATTGTCAAAGTTACTCTTGCTTCTTTTGTGAGCAAAACCCGTAATAACCATCAGGTATTGTTAAAAGGCAAAACTTTGGCCCTGTTTGTTAACTTTTAGATATGTATTATTCTCCCTGGATTACTGATATTATTAACCATACGACTTTGCTAATATAATTTCATGTAGCGCAAACCGTTCTGCCTTCGCTATTGTTATCAATAGCATGTTTCTAAAATTATCGCAAGGGCGGTCTTGGGTTGGTATTGTTACAAACATTTTTTAAATCAAATTAAAAAAATGAGTGCATTACAAATATACTGATGCATAATTTTTCGGCTGGGCGCACTACAATCTTAAAAATATAGCAATACCGATACTCTTGACATTTCTGTGGACTCAGTCTGACGCCTTTCAAGTAAAGGTGATACTCCATAGGCCAAATATCTTACCTCCTATTAAAAAAGACTAAATCCCGAAAGTGTGGTTAGTCATCCGATGCAGTTTTATCAGAACCAGTTAAACTTGCTGTGTTTTGCGCATCAATCTGGGTTGGAGTGTCGTATGCTGATCATTTAAAATCATCCTGATCCTTAGGTGAGGTCAGTGTATAGATTTCATGTTTATTACACCTTCAGGAGTATTTTGACTGAACTGAAGCACCATTACCAGAAAGGATCAAACCGTTTAATTCATTCCGCAACAGAACTAGACATGAAGGCTTTTGAAGGATCTGTAACACGAAATTCATATTAACATCAAGACAGACTTTAGGACCAAAAGTTGGATTTAATCATGGCTTAGGCACCCTTATTTTTGGGGCGTGACAGAAAGTTTATAAATATGACTGGACTCCTCCTTACACATCTTTCTCTTAGGCAAACTGTTCACCTCGGGTCCATAGAGCAGAGCTTAAAACAAGCATGGACAAACATTTATCTTAGAGCTCTTCTAAGGGCTTTACTAAAGCGGGATTAGAGCGAAGAAAACGACTCTATTCGTTACTTACGTTTGGTGTTGGCTAGGTTCGCAAGCACAGACAAGGTCAAAGCATAATCCGATCCTTCTACTGGCTTTGACGTGCAAAAACAATACTTAGCTAATTTAGTGGACGCCATTAATTCTACAGTTGATTTACCTTCAAGCACATAACATAAAGTACAAAATGCTTTACAATTCGCAAGATGAAGTAGTTTGCTGGTGGCATGGTTTATACATGCTACCTTCTGACCTCAGACTCCAGGTAGAACAATTAATAAAATTCAAACAATTGATCCTTGTGGCAGGCAATGGAACAGAAAGTCGGAAAAACGAAATAAATTCTGAGGCCATTAATATTGCAAGCAGTAGACACAAACACCCAAGAATAAGTATCCAATCCCCGAGGCCCAAAGCCCGAAGGTCGTTGAAGACCACGAAAGTACACGAAGTCAAATTAAAAAACATTTGTTTAATGCCATGAATTGAAAACGACAGCGCTTGTTTTTGGGTTAACTGGCCTAGGATTACTCCTTCTCTTTATTTTTACTAAAGAGTAACCCAACTATTAAGGACTAATGACCATAAGTGCTCAGCATAAAGCCAACTACTTTGCTGCCAGTAGACAAAAGCCAGCTATCACAATATTCCTAATATACCAGTGTAAAGGGTATATAGTTTACCAGCTAATTTTTTTAATAAACTCGCAAGATGATCAAGCTGTTTTTTTACCATGATTTATCACGGTGGAGGCGATGGTGGTGGAGGCACTGGACTTTGACCACGCCGCCTGTATTAGCCATCTCCAGTGTACTTATTGCAAATCCTAAGGCGTTATAACCGCTTGCTCATGTGACTCCCCCCCCCCCCCCCCCCCCCCCACCCCCTCCCCCATTGCTCGCTAAACCAGTGTTCTTTATTCTTTCTGCTAGTGTGTGTCTTCATATAAAATATTTCTTTGGATCAGTTTCTGTCTTCTGCCACTTGAGGTCGTCAAGTCTTGTCGTGGTTAGTAGACAACGCTCTAGTCTTGCTGATCTCTCTTGTTCAAGATTCTTTTAGTCTTGGGGGTTATTCTTTCTTTAATATTCATGCCTAAGTTGGCGTATCGGCTCAACGAGTTTTTCTTTTTCTCTTTTTATATGCTCATCTATTTCACCCAGTTTTGCTAAATTGTTTGTTAATTCCGCCTCTTGATGCTCTCAAAGCATGATCAAGGGCCGCATTTCTCGCATGGGTAGCGGCGGGTCGTGTATAGTTTTTATGCTGTTTCTTCTGAAAATGGTTTCTGCGTGCATTACTTTGTCTGCTGTTTGACTTAAATCTTGACGTTCCATGTTTGTAGTGGCTATTGTTGGGAGTTCTTGTTGTTTTGAAGTTTAGCATCTGCCTCCGCTCTTAATACGGTCTAACTATGCCAGAGGCGATTTTGATCGGCCACTCTAAGTCTTTGTCTACTTTGTATTCATGCCTACAACTTTGATGGGTCTCGTTTTTCGGTAAGCCGACAAGATTGTCCTTGATCGTTTTTCACAATACAAATGGCCCTTTTTTATCTACTCAAAATCAATAGGAAAATCGGGCGGTTCTAGGCCTTGACTTTGTAAAATGAGTCAACCTTACTTAATGTTAATTCATGCAACAGAATGAGGTCGTTGAGCGATGCCTGTATCAATGAAGCCGTTTCACTCATTCGTCTCCAGATCAAAAAACATAATAATCTTCACCTTCAATGCTGCCATGTTTTTTAAATAATTTACTTTTATTTTGTTTTTATAAAATGTCACAAGTAGTTATGGCTCGATTCTTGACCCGCATAGAAGACTGATATAGAGCCCTTTGGCGTGAAGGGAAATAAGCGGAATATTACTGTTCTAATAATCCATTACTATTGATGCGGATCAATTTCTTTACTGTCAAATTTCCAGACCTAGGAAGCGGATGAAGTGATTCGTGCCAGGCTATGCACGTCTTACTTTCTTAAATAGAACCTCGCTTCAACAACAGACCCAAACAGGACGGTTGTACAGAATCTGGGGCGGGCAAGCGTTAAGAAAATTTCTATAAAAACTTGAGGCGCTAGAAATATTGTCTTTACATAATGCAGACAGATTTTTTAGCTATTCTGTCTATGGCACCGCGATGAGAAGGGCTGATATTGCGTTTCAAGGATATCGAAAATGAAGAAGCACTCAAACATGAATAGGGCGCCGCAATAACGCTAAAGACGGCAAAAGGTTGTGCCGTAAGTTATGCGTATTGGAAATCGCTTTTTCATACCCCTAGATTTTGAGTGTTAAAGCGCATGCCCATACTTTCAAGGGGCATTAAAAGACAGATTGTCATATGAACTAACTTTTAATGACCACAAATATGTTATTATATCTACTCACACCGAAGCAAAGTACAGCATTTCTGACTTCTCGTTAGGTTTACGGTGTTAGCAACCCTGACTTAGCGAGGATGATCCAGCAAAAACACAATATCAGTCCAAAATTAAGCAATATTTACGAAAGAGTGATTCCATCATGCTAAAATATCCTAAAAGCTAGGAGACACTATATGGAATTTCAGTTTTTGTGCCACAGCAAGATCGCTTAAAGGTATTTTATATGCTGTGTGTAGATGGATCCATTCGAAAGACACTGAAAATTTTATTAATCCTAAAATAACAAAGTGCAATGTACATTTGAGGGTTGTCCTACACCAAATCTAGCTAGCGGGCTATACCTTATTCAGCATGTTTGATGAATATAAGAAAATGTTTGGGAGGTGAGGAGGTGTAGAAATCAACAGTTGACCTTGGGTCTAAAGATTACATCTTCACAGCGTTAGACTTGATCATTATTTAACAAACGAAATACGGTTTATGGATTGAACCTAAGGTCAACAGAGGGGATATAAGTTTCATGGAAGCGGAGAACTGCTTTGAGCTTAATAAACATTCATATTGATAAAGAAGAAGAAGCGATAAACCACTTAATGTGTATTTGTTTTTAATATATGATGCGCAGCTGAATATTCAAGATAACAGATTAGAAATTATACATTACTAAATTATTTTTTCATTTTTAAAAAAGCATGTCTGTTCAAGCATTATCCAAAAGTACCTACAGCGCCAGAGTTGCAGGAGAAGAGATAGCCCCGGCATAAAAACACCTTTAGATTAACCAACATTACACTAATGAACAGTACTAGAGCAGGACCTTCAAAATACAGCAAACAAACGAAGGTATTCTGCTGTCTTTAATGCTGGTTACATATGTTAATTTGGTAGCATCGACTTTGAGTGCACTATCGGCAGGGACAAGTGTAGGTCTCTTAGCATCAGGTTTTGAGTGCCGTTTTGCTATACCTCTAGGCGGTTTGTCTTTAGCTCTAGGCGTGTGTTCATTAGGGTGGAGGTGCTGTAGCAAAAAAATAAAAAACTAAACTCCAAAAGCACACTGCTATAGTTTCAAACTGATAACAGCTAAACTTAGTTCATTCAAGCTGATAATAATAAAGCTCTAGCTGACTCAAACATCACGGATGAAGAATTTAATCCGTTTACAGGCGATTTTGATGACTACAAAAGACAATAAGTTTGATCTTCAAAGAAAGGCGAGGGACAAGGTTGTTTCTTCGAAGTACCAGCCAGACCCGAGCAGTGAAAAAAGGAATGTTTAAAAAAAGTAAACGAAACATTAATCTCTGTTCTAAACAGCTCACATTACAACGCCAAAAGGGTGTTTATACTTTAGTTTATGAGTCGAAGCAACAAAAAGACACGTTGATATTGATAATTATTTTTGGAATGTTAAATAAATATTTTGAGTTAGAAAAGAAACTCAGCAGGATATAATTATATGAAGGACCAGACGAATTTTTTGAGCAATGCCAAAGAAAATTTATCAAGAGCACTGAATGGATTTGATTTAGAAGTCATTGAACCAGCAAGAGCGGCGTACGGGCAAGTGTTGCTGCATGCTATTTCTCAAGTTCCGGGTAAACTAACTATGACCCACCAGTTAAAGTAATGTTAGCTGTTTTAATCGACTAATGTAACAATAAATGAAGAAAACCTAGAAGTCTGGGTCTCGATAAAACAGCAGACGATTCTTTCCTCTAATGAGTTAACACCCGGGCTTGGGCTAGACCAACTGCTTACACAGTTTGCATGTCGGCTGCTGACCATCAGAACGCCCAAAATGCTGCAGGCTTGGATTGCCGGTCCCAGAGCCGGAATCGAAGTCTGCAGAGCCGCTTCCCCACTGGTTGTTATAAAACTCGTCCACGCCTCTGTAGTGCGCCGATTCGCCCTCAGGCAGGTCCTCCCGTTTCACGTCGCACCACATCACCGTCCAGCTTTAGTAGCACCAAACGCAGCTAAAGTTACTAACTCCCATTATATAAAGCAACACAGACTACCAACTCAAGCCCGGCGACGATGTGGGCTCGTGTCGCATCGTAAGGCCCCACTGCTTGCGCTCGCCCGCAATAACACGCCATCACGAGAGAGTGTCTAACTATCACCCTTACATCATGATTTAACTTCAATGGGAATATCCTTTCCTGTTAGCCGCAGGATTCCATTCGATCAGTTTGAAGAACAAAAAACTCAAACCAATACTGTTAGTGTTTACCCACATGGGCACTGAAGGCATAACTAATGATGATAGCTAGACAGACACCCTTCAGAGGCCTGCCTCCAACGTAAACAGCCCTCACACATCCCCCGATTGCGCCGATCCAGACAAAAATATGTCTAACGCCTACTATGATGCTTTCACCAGCGGGCTACCGCATTACAACATTGATACGAACAATGAGTAGATTTTTAGCGGCATACTTCAAGCATTCACCATAAACAAGGATCTGCAGAAAGGTTTAACACAGAAATTCCATCTGCTAAACGCCGCGCGACCTTGCGTGAACATAAGAATCCAACGCGCTCCATCGGCCCAGTTGACGGTAAATGCAGACTAATTACGCCCCCCACCGGTTCTAATAGTTAGTTTTAAGACTGGAAAAACTGCAATATTCGACATCTTGTTTACGCAGACTTTGATTCACTCATTGTTCCTTATGAAGGGCCAGCGCCACAGAAACTTCAAAAAACAGTTTAATGAGTAATCATCAGATTTGTTCATTTGCCTCTTATTTGTCAGGTCGGATGGCGCACATTCAGAAGCCAGAAGCCCCCAATTACAGAGATGGCCATCCTCAACTCGCTCGCGCCTCGAAATACTTCCGCTAAAAACGCACGCGCATGCTCAAGCGTGCGTATACGCTGTTTCTAATAATCTGAACGTTTGCATCTGTAAATATCTAATGACGCCCTGATAAGCAACCTAGAAACCAGTATAAATCAGCCACACTTGTTGCGATTTTGCGGGTCTTAGAAATCAGCTGAGGAGCAACAACTCAAAAGTAAGATGACATGATCACATTAGTGAAGGGTTTTAGAGCGCGGCGCATAACAATGCAATCTTCACTATAGTTTGAACTCCAAAGACATGGACGCTGCCTGTATTCTCTTCAATAATTGCGTGGTTACGACTCTCACCTTATAATGAAAGCAGTAACCGACTCTTCAGGGTAAACATGCATTGCCACGTCATCCACGAAAAGTACATGTGTTTCAACTTAAATAACATGTCTTTTTATGACTCTATGCAAACTGATGGGATCATTTAGAGTCACGGCTTAGTCCTTAAAGTCCTGCCCAATAACGGAAGAAGATTTTGACCCCAACACTCGTTGAAAGGGCGTTTATACTTATGAGTAATGAACAGTTGGAAAGTTTGACGAAGATAACTTCCACCTAAAGCGCGTTCTTTTCTGAGTCTTAGAGGAAAGGACATCTAGCGATTCTGATTACCAACTGCTCAAGATGCCGTGGCAGAAGTTAGATGGTAAAAACATGGGAGACTATCATGACTCCTACTTAATGGCCGATGTATGTTGTTGGCGTGACGTCTTGAAAAATTATAGAAAGAACCTGCATGAAAACATTATAGCTGGATCCCTGCGCATTTATTTCTGCGCCCGGGATGAGTTGGGATGCTTTCTAGTTTATGGAGAACAGATGGAATTTATTGTCTGACTACCATGATTCAGATGATTGGAAACGGATTGCGTGGAGGAATTGTATGGGTCGCATCATTACTGTAAGGCAACACAACAAATACTTGGACGACTATGATCCAAGTAAAGGTCTAACTTCTCATGTATTTAGATGCAAACAATCTGTATGGTTTGGGCAATGGCGCAATCACTTCCATTACGTAAATTTGAAAATGTACACAGAAGACAATCCAAAACATTCAAAAGGCATGAAACGTGGGTGGGGTTGTTTGAAAGCCTGATCAACCAGCGTGGAAACATTCTAGAAGTTGATTAGAATATGCTACTTGAACTCCATGTCCTGCATAATGACTATCCATTAGCAGCAATAAAGCCTAATGATGAATCCATAGGAGCCGCCTAAACTTGTTGCCTATCTTCGAGGCCAAAAAAATTATTGTATGTATTAAAGACGTTACAAATTTTATTTAAGGACACGGTTTGAAGTTGACTGCTGTTCATCGGATAATTGCTTTTGATCAAGAAAACAGTCGTCCATGATAACCATACATCCATGAGAACACTGATCTCAGACATAAATCCACAGATGCTTCCGAAAAAAGACTTTTTTCAAGTGATGAACAACAGCTGTTTTGGACAGACTATGGAGAATCCGCCCAGCGTAAAGATGTAGATTGGTTCACCAGAAGAACGAAGCAAATTAGCTGGCTTCTAAACCCAATTATCAGGCTTTAGAAATGATTTATGATCAGCTTTTTGGCATAATGATGAAAAAAAAAGAAAGTCAAATTGGACAAACTGTATTTATTGGGTTTACTGTTTTAGAAATTATCAAAGCTTTTGATGTTAGAATTCTTTATGATACTTTAAACCCTCGTATCAGAGTCCAGAGTATATACACAGATACAGATAGTTTTGTTATAGGTTATCCTTACTGTGAAGACATCTATATAAGACATGAATTAGAAGTAGCTAAAGTCATGCAGGATGGTATGATATATCTGATTAACCCTAAAGACTCGCCTTTGCATTCAATTATATAAGAAGGGTTTTAGGAAAGATGAAAGATGAATTATTGGGAAAGGTGATTAGGAGTTTGTTGGTTTAAGGTCGAAAAATTGGACCAGTATTTCGAGCCAGGAGAAAACCATTAAGAAAGCAAAGGGATATCTCGCAGCGTTGTGCAGGTCAAAATTCACAGGGACACGATAAAGAAGCAGTGTTTGACATAGACTTTCGTCATGACAACGTAAAAAACTCCGATCTAATCTACATGAGTCAACACAACGGTTGTAACAAAGCAAGTCAATTAGAGAGAACAAAACACTAAAAGGGTGTTTGTTAATCCAGAGTTTTCATATCAATCGGCACATGGAGGACGGCATAATTGTATAACAGTCTTCGGGTTATATTTTTCATCATCTTTTATTATAAGATCAATATGCTTCATCCAATTCATTTAAATCTTTTCTCTTGTTTGCTTGATGCGTTCGAATTTTTTTTATTATTTTCAAGATATTCTTTTTCCCAATTTGGGGGTTGAGTTGTAGGTGATCTGGATTGATTTAGCATGCATTGATGTAATCACCTCGAAAATGTTCCCCTATTAGCATTACAGCATCAAATGATTCCCGTATCATTTTCAAGGTCTCTCTGTACCATTCGTGTTTCGTTCTGCAACTTCCTTCTGAGCTTTCCATTTTCGGGGGGACTCAAATATTTTTATTGTAAATTATTGAGCGCGAACTGTGGTCTGGTGGGAGTATCTGCAGTTATTCTTTTACAAGATTCTTTGAGGAGCTGGTTGTTTTGTTGTGTCATTTATCGTAAATAATAATATACACGGGCGGAATTCATCTTTACAAAAAAAAAATTTCCTTTTTTTATTTCGTTGGGTCAACTCTCCAAACTGGATCGGTTGCCTTGATGCGAATGTCCCTTCTGCTTCCCCGGTAAATTAAAGGTACCTTACTTTCAAACCAATTGGTATTAGTGCCATGAGACGGTTGTACTGGAGTCTACAGCAACATTTATTGTTTTTCTTGTGTTGCATTGTACTGGTTTAGACTCTTTAAATTCTTCATGATTCATTTGCGCGCAAATACTGTGGGCAAGTTTTCTAACCCCCCAAATCTGTGTTGCGAGAATTGTCAAATAAGCTCTCTGTGAATATGGTAGGAAAAAAGGTCTTTGGCTAACTGGTTTGTTAAAGTTTTCAAACTAAAGCCTGTGATCTGTGGAACTCCCGGAATGCCTCTTTTAAAAGGGTAACTCTATGTTTTAACATTAATGATTCACTTGGCCTTTGAATTCTTTCCCATCATCAACTTAATCATGCGAGGTAAGTTAAAGGGCCCCGTTGGTATATCAAGTTGTATGCGACAGCAACGCAGACAGCACCTCTTTTGGGTTATGTTACGCAGCTTTGTTCTTGAAGTATGTTCAATGACTGTAAGTGCGTACTATAATAATCTTTTGCGTCTAATCGTATCAGAGTGGTAAAATATAGAAGATCCATTTGATGGGTGTCGTTTGGAGTTGTATTGACAAAGTTGTGGTCTCTGTATTCGTCTAGGTGCAGCGTAAATAAATTTGCCAAATCGACTTGTTTGATAACCATTCCTTTGCTGTTTGTTCATGACTCCGCGGCGTGGCGTAGCTTTTTTTATTGCTGTGATGTCCCTTCACAATATCCTTTTGGCGAATAATAGATTTTGGTCTTATTTTTATTCAGCCAAGATTATGTGCAACAAAATACACGGATGGGTCATACCCAAAGATAACAAAACGCGATTTCGGCATCTTTTGTTTTTCTGAGGTTGATAAAGTCACTGAATTTTTGGTGGGGGCAATGTCTCGTTGGTTTGCCTGTTACAAGATAATATTGCTTTTTTGCCTGGTCAAACGTCCTTTATATGTGTAAGCTGACATGTCCCTGTTTTTTTCTGTGTGTTATTAATAAAATCTAACTGCTCAATTCTCTGCTTTTCATAGTGATTTGTGCTGCGGGCTAGTTGCTCCACAGCTTTGTTATGACTTTTTCTCTCGCCGTCATCCGTAGTTACTAAACGCGTAATTACTTCCGCTAAAGGCAAGCGCTTTCACTACTGCGCCGCCTGTCATCATTACGAGTGAAGCCATTTTTTATAAATGTATTTTTTTTATTTACATATTTATTACTGTTCTGGAATTATTCCTTGCTTGACTAGAAATCTTTCGTGGCAATCGAAGCTGCAATGATAGCAACTCAGCTTTGCTGAATCCTCAAAGTCTAGGTCTAATAACAAGCACATACGATCTGCGATCTGCTAGCACCTGCCTTCATATCTAGTTAAAGTGATCCCCGCCGTCTGTTATAACCACCCCGCATTCCTCTGCACAGCCGCCCCGCTGAACCCCCGCACGCCCCCCCAGAGAGCTCTTTACCCGCCCCTCCCCGTCCATTTCGCCGCCCCCACCCCCCCCCCCTCCCATGCTCACCACCTCGCCCCACCCCCCCCCGTCCCCCCCCCCCCCCCCCCCCCGCAAATGCCGCCCCCTTCTCCCCGACCCCCACATGGTTGCAACAGTTTTTTCAGGCTCATTTGTAAAAATAAATAATTATAATTTAAGTAAAAACATGAACACCGATGCTCTATAAACCTTCCTGAACTCTATGATTACAAATGACCAGGTTGAATGAGCAAGCTATTATGCCAAAAAAAGAAGAAAGACTGTATTCTTGGCAGCTGTGGAAAAAAAAAACAGTTCTCGGAACTGAATTCAGCATAGAACAGATTAACAGAGGTCGCCGCGCAACCAAAGACATTTTAAAGTATCATAAACAGGTATGATAAGCGCAACTTTGGATCAAGAATGGTAAAAAGTGTTGTAGGGGCAAACGGTTCTTTGTTTGTACACTAAACTAGTATGTAAATTTGCGCCATGATTCGGAACAAGATTTTATGTATGATTTAACAAGGATCCAGTTTTACAAAACTTTTCAGATTTTAGTTTTTGCCTAATCCTTGTTTTTCTTGAACATTCTCAATAACATCATTTTCACGCAAACATTCATCGAATGCATCTCTGTCTTTCATGTGAAATAAAACTACAGTCTTTAACTGTTCTCTCAAGTCTTTTAAAACTGAGTTATATTTCTGACATAAAATCCACACACTTATCCCAGCATGTCTTCCACTGAAAGCTAGTTTCGACAAAGCGTTTCTTTTTTTTGACTATGTCTCTTTCTGCTGAACAGTCATCTATAATAAATAGTGTCTGCGTTCCTTCAAACAATTTATTAAACTGTTCTAAACACTCACTCAGTTTATTGCTAGGATCAACTAAAAATATGTTATCATCTGTCCATATAAACCTTCTATCATGATATGCTTTGTTCCATTTAAGTGTTGGACAGAAAATCACAATGTGATCAAAATTATAGCGATAAACTGTTTGTAATAGGTTGAGGATAAATATTGTTTTTCCACAACCAGTTTGCCCACAAATTAATGAGCAATGAGGAGTTTTTGTCATAAAGTTTAACTGCTCCATGGTTTTTTTTAACAGGATTTAATCTAATCCAGTTATTATATTTATCATACTTTCTGTCAAAACCTGTTCAGTATAATAAAATCCTATGAGGCCTAAATGTGTAAGATTAATCCAATTCAGTTCTGTAAGATTGTTTCTATTTAAGTCAACATTGATTTTGCTGCTTGTTGTTATAACCTTAATATCCTCACCATTGTGAAGAACGACGACAACAACTTTAAGACGTTTAACGTCTAAGTTTTGCCAGCTAATATTAATTCCTTTTATAAGGACGTCACTAACGGCCACAACCCCATCCCTCTCCACATCTTTAAAGACAGAAATTTCAAATATCATTGTGAACGTGTCTCCTAATTTTCTGCTTGGAAAGAACTGTAATTTTGTAGAAGCTTTCTTTAAAACCGTTTCTCTTCTGTGGAGGATGTACTGTTTTTTCCCATACGGCGTTATTTCAATCTCTTTCCGACTATTGTCGTTCGGCATAAGACTTACATGTAAAGGGCCAGAGTTGAATGCTTTTCTGAAACTTTTTTGACGGCTAAAAAATGTAAATGGGCTTATGAATTCAAATTTTATGTCCCATACTAAATATGGTTCTAAGTGCCATTTGCTGTCAGGTTTTCGAACTATTTTATATTCATACTGGCCAACATTATTTGCTTCTGCATTGCGTAGTTGTTCTAGTTTAGGAAACCTTTTGTTGTCGCCAACCTCTTTGCGTTTATAATCACCATCTTTAGTGTACTCAAAACCATACAAAGCGCCTATCTCACCATTCTGTTTAAAGTCCTCAACGTCTGCAAGGTCTTTTAATTCTAAAGTTATACACCTCACAGGCGCTAATGCAACTCCTGATTCTTCTGGCCCACGCGACATGTTTTAGAACAACTAATTATTTTATTTCCAAAACAATGTGTAGGTTATCGCATTTCACGACTTTTCCTGTTTTGTCTGCGATTTTTTATACGAAATGATCCAACCCTCCCACAAACTAATCTTTTAAACTGTAAATTAGGGAATTGTATAATTTCATAATCGCAATATGCAGCTTTCCCTGACGGAAGAGCTCTTAAATCTTTGAGTGTCCTGCGTGTTAGCTCCAAAGCCTAACATTTTAGCTAGTTCTTTATCAAAAAAGTAATTTGCTTCTTCAGGTTTGAATGTTAACATTGTTTTTGGATTTGCATTGTTAAGTTTGAGAGCAATGTCAAAGTTACTCATTGCTTCTTTTAGTGCGCAAAACCCGTAATAACCATCAGGTATTGGTAACTGGCTAATTAAGTTTCTTCCCCCGCCATATTTTCTAATCTTATTATTCTTCTTGGTTTCGCTTATATTAAACCATACGACTTTGTAAAATATTTCATGAAGCGCAACCATTTTGGTTCCACAATTGTTATCAATTGTTATCAATAGCATGTTCTAAAAACGAAGGGCGGTCTTGAGTTATTGTTACAAACATTTTTTAAAACAAATTAAAAATGAGTGCATTCAAATATACTGATGCAAAATATTCTGTTGGGCCGCACTACAATCTTAAAAATATAACAACTGACACCCGGGTGAGGGTTTACTAGGAGAGAACGGTATTATGCCGCTTTTGGCGTCGCCCCGGTCGAAAACAGGTTGAGGGCTCCGCCCGAAACTGCTTTAACACGCCCAGGATGAGGATGCTTTTCACTGGTCTCCACCTGATTCAGTGTTGTCTGATTCTGCTGATTTTCTGGCTTGGTTACTTTCTCCACCTGATTCAGTGTTTTCTGATTCTGCTGATTTTCTGGCTCGATCATTTTTAAGGGAAATAAAATCTATATGATTAAAAGTAATTAATCCTATGATTAATGGCGATAACAATGTTCCAAATCTGTAGTATAAATCACACCCTAGAGACTCTAATGACTTTGTTAACACTGGATCTTGCGTTAAACCATACGTAAGATCTTGTTCAGAATCAATGGGAGCAAATCTACTGACTAGTTTAGTGTACAAACTAAGAACCGTTTGTCCTACACTTTTCACCATTCTTGATCCAAGTTGCGCTTCATACCTGTTATGATACTTTAAAATGTCTTGTGGTGACATCTGTTGAACCTGGTCTATGCTGAATTCAGTTCCGAGGAACTGTTTTGTTTTTCCACATGCTGCCAAAGAATACAGTCTTTCTTTTTTGGCATAATAGCTTGCTCATCAACCTGGTCATTTGTAATCATAAGTTCAAGACAGTGTTGGCCACCCTGTAGCTGTAGTAGATCATCGCTGTTCATGTTTTTTATTAATTATAATTATTTTATTTTTAAAAAACGAGCACCGAAAAAACTGTTGCCAACCTTGTATACCATTCTGCTGTTATTGGAGGTCTAAGTATAGGATACACGATGCTTGGTAAAAGCTTGTTAAGAATTAAACCAGCAGATCTTGGCAAACTAGGCTTTGAAGACTCAGCAAAGCTAATCGCTATTATTGCAGCTTTGTTCGCTACAAAAGATTTTCTAGTTAAGCAAGGAATAATTCCAGACAATATAAATATGTAAGAAAAAAATACATTTTATAAAAATGGCTTCACTCGTAATGATGATAGGCGGCGCTGTGGTGAATGCGCTTGCTTTTAGCGGAAGTAATTACGCGTTTAGTAAACTACGGGACGACGGCGAGAGAAAAAGACATAACAAAGCTATGGAGCAACTAGCCGCAGCACAAGATCACTATGAAAAGCATAGAATTGAGCAGTTAGATTTTATTAATGATACTCTGAAAAAACAGGGACATGCAGCTTACACATTTAAAAATGGATCATTAGAGTCACTGGCTATGTCCTTAAAATCCTGCCCAATAACAGAAGAATATTTTGACCCAACTCTCGTTAGAAAGGGCGTTTATCCTTATGAGTACATGAACATTGGGAAAGGTTTGACGAAGACACACGTCCTCCTAAAGGCGCGTTCTTTTCTAATCTCAGAGGAAAGGACATCAGTGATTCAGATTACCAGCATGCTCAAGATGCGTGGCAGAAGTTAGATTGTAAAACGATGAGAGACTATCATGACTCATACTTGATGGCCGATACATGTTTGTTGGCGGACGTCTTTGAAAATTATAGGAAGACCTGCATAAAACATTATAGCCTGGATCCCGCGCATTACATTTCTGCGCCTGGGATGAGTTAGGACGCTTTCTTAAAGTTTACTGAGTAAAGATTGATTTATTGTCTGACCTACCAATGATTCAGATGATTGAAAACGGATTGCGTGGAGGAATTAGTATGGCGTCGCATCATTATTGTAATGCAAACAACAAATACTTGGACGACTATGATCCAAGTAAAAGGTCTAACTATCTCATGTATTTAGACGCAAACAATCTGTATGGATGGGCAATGGCGCAATCGCTTCCATTACGCAACTTTAAAATGTACACTGGTGGTATTAAAAACATTCAAGAATTTGTAGAACATCTGCATACTCTTACAGCTGATCGTAATGGCGCAATCGCTTCCATTACGCAACTTTAAAATGTACACTGGTGGTATTAAAAACATTCAAGAATTTGTAGAACATCTGCATACTCTTACAGCTGATCGTAAAAGAGGTCTTATTCTAGAAGTTGACTTAGAATATCCTCAGGAACTCCATGACCTGCATAATGACTATCCATTAGCAGCAGAAAGTCTAAAAGATGAATCCAAGAGAGCCGCCTAAACTTGTGCCTAATCTTCGAGGCAAAACAAATTATGTCTGCCATTACAGACTTCTACAATTTTATTTAAGACATGGTTTGAAGTTGACAGCTGTTCATCGTATAATTGCTTTTGATCAAGAACAGTTCATGAAACCATACATCATGAAGAACACTGATCTTAGAACTAAATCCACAGATGCTTCAGAAAAAGACTTTTTCAAGCTGATGAACAACAGCTGTTTTGGAAAGACTATGGAGAATCCGCACAAGCGTAAAGATGTCAGATTGGTCACCAAAGAGAACGAAGCAATTAAGCTGACTTCTAAACCTAATTATCAGACTTCAGAAGATTTCATGATCACCTTTTTGGCATAATGATGAAAAAATAGAAAGTCAAATTGGACAAACCTGTATTTATCGGGTTTACTGTTTTAGAATTATCAAAGCTTTTAATGTTAGAATTTCTTTATGACTACTTTAAACCCCTGTATCCAGAGTCCAAAGTACTTTACACAGACACAGACAGTTTTGTTATATATATCCCTACTGAAGACGTCTATAAAGACATAGAATTAGAAGTAGCTAAAGGAGCGAGTGGATGGTATGACACGTCCGATTACCCTAAAGAGTCGCCTTTACATTCAATTACTAATAAGAAGGTTTTAGGAAAGATGAAGGATGAATTATCTGGAAAGGTGATCAAGGAGTATGTGGGGTTAAGGTAAAAAATGTACAGTATTTCGAGCCAAGAGAAAACCATTAAGAAAGCAAAAGGAATATATCGCAGTGTTGTGCAGTCGAGCATATCACATGACAACTATAAAGAAGCATTGTTTGACAATAAGACTTTTTCATCATGACAACGTAAAACTGCGATCTAATCTACATGAGATCAACACAACTGTTGTAACAAAGAAGTCATTAGATAGAACAAACACAAAACGGGTATTTGTTAATCAGAGTTTTCATATGCAATCGGGCACTGGAGGATGGCATAATTGTATACATTCTTCGGGTTTATATTTTTCAACAACTTTATCTATAAGATCAATCATATCATCCTCGGACCTCCAATTCATTTAAATCTTTTCTCATGTTTGCTTGATGCGTTCGAATTTTTTTTTTATTATTTCAAGATATTCTTTTCCCAATTTGGGGGTTTGAGTTGTAGGTGATCTGGATGATTTAGCATGCATTGATTAATCCTCGAAAATGTTCCCCCAATAGCATTACACGCATCAAATGATTCCCGTATCATTTTCAAGGTCTCTTCCTTTACCATTCTTGTTTCATTCTGCGCTTCCTTCTGAGCTTCCATTTTAAATACTCAAATATATTTACGTAAATCAGTTAAAGCGGAACTGTGTCTGGTGGGATTATCTGCAGTTCTTCCTTCACAAAGATCTTTGAGGAGCTGGTTGTTTTGTCGTGTCAGTTTCTCGTAAATAATACACGGGCGGATTCATTTTTACAATTCTTTTTATTTCATATGGGTCAGCACTCCAAACTGGATCGGTTGCCCTGATGCGAGTGTCCCCTTCTGCTTCCCCCGGTAAATAAAGGTACCTTACTTTCAAACCAAACGGTAATAGTTTGCTGGTTGTACTGGAGTCTTCAGCAACAACATTTATTGTTTGTTTTTTGATTGCTTGTACTGGTTTTAGCCCTTTAAATTCTTCATTATTCATTGCGCGCAAAACTGAGGGCAGTCTTCTAACCCATTCTGTGTTGCGAGAATTGTCAATCAGCTCTCTGTGATACTGGTAGGAAAAAAGTCTTCCAGATAACTGTTTGTTAAAGTTTTCAACTAAAGCTGTGATCTGTGAACCCCTGGAATGCCTCTTTTAATGGTAACTCTATGTTTTAACAATAATTGATTCACTTGACCTTTAAATTCTTTTCCATCATCGACTTGAATCATGCGAGGATAAGTTAAGGGGCCTCGTTGGTATATTAGTTGTATGGCGACAGCAACAGCAGAAGCACTCTTTTGTGTTAATGGTTCCGCATCTTTGTATCTTGAAGCTACGTCAATGACTGTAAGTGCGTACTTAAATCTTTTTCGTCTAATCGTATCAGAGGGTAAATATAGAAGGTCCATTTGATGGGTGTCGTTTGGAGTTGTATTGACAAAATGTGGTCTCTGTATTCGTCTAGGCGCAGGTAAATAAATTTGCCAAATCGCTTGTTTAGATAACCATTCTTTTGCTGTTTGTTCACTGACTCCCGCTGTTTTGGCTTAGCTTTTTAATTGCCGTTATTCCCTTCCAATATCCTTTTGGCGAATAATAGATTTTATCCATTTTTATTCAGCCAATATTATGCGCAACAAATACACGACAGTCATGCCAAAGACAATAAACACGATTTCTTGCATCTTTTGTTTTTCTGATGGTGATAAAGTCGCTAATTTGGGCAATGTCGTTGGTTTGCCGTTACAAATAATCTTTTTTGCCTGGTCAAACATTTTTAATGGTAAG
>JAFLJL010016346.1:5000-10000 GCA_018398815.1 Conus ventricosus
CCAGATGATAAATCGTACCAAATGATAAATGGTGACCAGATGATAAATCGTACCAAATGATAAATGGTGACCAGATGATAAATCGTACCAAATGATAAATGGTGACCAGATGATAAATCGTACCAAATGATAAATGGTGACCAGATGATAAATCGTACCAAATGATAAATGGTGACCAGATGATAAATCGTACCAAATGATAAATGGTGACCAGATGATAAATCGTACCAAATGATAAATGGTGACCAGATGATAAATCGTACCAAATGATAAATGGTGACCAGATGATAAATCGTACCAAATGATAAATGGTGACCAGATGATAAATCGTACCAAATGATAAATGGTGACCAGATGATAAATCGTACCAAATGATAAATGGTGACCAGATGAAAGACGGAGAAAAAGCAGACGGAAGGATAAAAAGTAAACAAAAGGAGTGCATGTATAAAAGGGGGAGGAGGGTAGGGTGTGGAAGGGGGAGGGGGATGGTGGAGACAAAAGAAAAAGGAGGAGAGGCAGGACAAAGTGACGGGGCGGGTGGGAAAAGTTGACGAGGAAGTCGAATTTTAAATAGAAGAAAATAGAGCATCAGAAGAAGAAGAAGAAAAAGACGATATGCACGATGTAGGTAACCCCCCCCCCCCCCCCCCCAAAAAAAAAAAAAAAAAAAAAAAAAAGTAGAAGTTGGGCTGAATTGGAAGATCACGTGGCCAGCAGACCTGTTGACACGTCTTTTCAAACCTGTGTGTCGTTTACCACCATCTCTCCCCCCACTACCCCCACTCCATTTCATCCCCTCTCATTACCCCCCCCCCCCCCCCTGTCCCCAACCCACAGTGGCAACAAGGAAGTGTGTGTTCTTTCGTCATGTTGGCAGACGATGTCTCGACCCTTGCGAGCTTGGGGTGACCTTGAGACATTAAAAGAAAGTTTTGCAAAAGTTTTTTTTTATGTCATTTGAAACAACAGAGCTCCTCCCTCTTTTTTTCCCTTTTTTTCTTCTTTTTCCCTTATCTATTCCTTTTCTTTCTTCTTCCCTCCTTTCTTTCTTTTTTTGGGTTACCTCTCTTTTTTTTTTTTCCCTTTCCCCTTTTTCTTTTTCCCCTCTTTCTTTTCCTCTCCTTTCTTTTTCTTCTCTCTCTTTTTCTTTTCCTGTGTGTGTGTGGTGTGTGTGTGTGTGTGTGTGTGGGGTGTGTGGTGTTGTGTGTGTGTGCGTGCGTGCGTGCTTTGCGTGCGTGCGGCGTGCGTGCGTTGCGTGGTGTGTGTGTGTGTGTCATATTATTAATACTATCAGTTTCCCAAACCGGGCCCATAATTTAAACTTCCGTTCCCTCTTTGTTCTCCTGCCCCCCCCTCCCCTCCTCCCCTCCCCCCCTCCCCGTTTTTCTTCTCTTTTTTCCCCTTAGTATTAGTACTATCATTATCAGTACAATTTATTGGTATTAGATTATTATTTCTTATTTTATTTATCTATTTGTTTTCCTTTTATTATCTATTTTTTATCTATAGTTAAAAATCATTCTTATTTCCATAACTTTTTTCTTTATTTTTATTTTATTTTTTAATCATATATTTCTATCATACTTTTATTATCAGTACCGTTATTGCCCTTACCTTTACTAAAGCTGTCAGCTTATCATCATTAATACGATTGTCAGTATTGATATGACCATCACTACCATTAAAATCACCATCGCCATCGCCACTTAGACTTGCCACGGCACCATGCTGATTAAGAATCCTCTAAAACCACTCTCCTTTCTTTCCCCTACTACAACTGCTATTGCCTATTATCACCCAAAGTGGTAGTAATCCTGTCTTTTATTTATTTTTTCAATTTTTTATCATCATCATTAACATTATTTGTATTCCTATCAGTAATTCATTTTCATCATTACTAGCTCGACTCACACCTTATCTCATTTCTGACAGCCTCGTTTTCATTCAACGTCCATCTTGCGCTGAAGTGGATGAAGATAAGTGATTGCTGTTTATTGTCGTGGTCCTGATTGTTTCGTTTCTTGCCCGAAGAAGACCTAAGAGATCGAAACACGTCGTGTTTTGTCTTGTGATTCGTTTGTCCACTTTTTTTTTTTTGGCGGTGCGCTAAAAAATATTGAAATTTGATTCCTTCGAGTTTAACGAATGTTTGAAAAAAATGAAAGGGATTTTGAAGGATGACATCAATGAATGTATTGGCATTTGTTAATGCATTGTATACAGGGCTATGCACGTGTATGGTTCGGGTAGGTGGGAAAGGTGAAAGACAAAGGAACAAATGGTTGATATGTGCTGAGAAACAGTGGCATTCAAGACAAATTACACAGAGCCGTTAAAGGAATATAGGATACTGTTCTGGCAGATATGCCAGACAAATAATTATGTTTACACGGAATTCTTCATTGCCCAAGAGGCGTTTATTTAGTTCTCAACAAATCAGTAAGCTGTCGATGGAAGGATTATAGATACAAGACATGAAATGCTGTCACAGTTTCAGTTTCAGTTTCATCAAGGAGGCGTCACTGCGTGCGGACTAGTCCATATACGCGACACCACATCCGCTAAGTTTTGAGACCACACTACGCATGATTTGAAGCTGATGGATAAATGAATCAACAACAAAGATGAGACGATTGAAGAAGAGGGTCTCGTGGCTACGACTCAGCGGATGTCTCACCTACGCATTAGCCCAACGCGCTGGTCAGACCTTGAGTGCCTACCAACGATTTTTTTTTTTCTGTTGCAGCAACATGAAGATGGAAACCAAAATTGGATTGACAATTAAGAAACCTGTTACTGAGAACGGATTTGGCATTTTTGGATCAGCCAAATGGTTGGAAATGTTGTTGTTGTTGTTGTTGTTGTTGTTGTTGTCGTCGTCGTCGTTACCCTGGCTGAAAGACTCCAGGGATCATCCAAACAGCCGCAGTACTTGAACACTATGGTACAAATGCATCAGCTGGGGATGAGAACGTTACGTGTGTGACCGTTTTCGATTTCCCCGCCACATGGGCAGCCACACTCCGACTTCGGGGGAATGGTTGGAAATGACACTACCTTTAATCAGAGTTCAGAGACCGGTTAATACTTGTATGTAACCTAAACATGCATAACCATACACATGAAAATATAAAATATAGTTGATATTTTTCATTGAAAAGCTTCTTCAAACTGATAATTATACCTCTTGGATTAAATACCAATGGAAGGTGAATTCTTGACAAGGGAAAGCGATAATTTCTGTTGAAAGTATTGTTAGGAATTTAGAAACGAACGTCGTTTGATTATTAATCGTCGTGCTTTTTTTTTCAAAACGAAGCAAATGTAATTTACTTTCTGTTAACTGTTTCGAGAGGGCATGGTTAAGGAGCTATTCTTCTCTCAGAAAATGAAGAAATGATAATAATTTATTATTGCTTTTAAAATGTATTGTGGAAGCAAATAATACGTGGGAAAAAACTATCATCTGAGCAGCACTGATATAAAACACGATATTGGTAAACCAAGGAATGGAATACACCAAAACACGATATTGGTAAACACGATATTGGTAAACCAAGGAATGGAATACACCAAAACACGATATTGGTAAACACGATATTGGTAAACCAAGGAATGGAATACACCAAAACACGATATTGGTAAACACGATATTGGTAAACCAAGGAATGGAATACACCAAAACGATATTGGTAAACGAAGGAATGGAATACACCAAAACACGATATTGGTAAACCAAGGAATGGAATACACCAAAACACGATATTGGTAAACCAAGGAATGGAATACACCAAAACACGATATTGGTAAACCAAGGAATGGAATACACCAAAACACGATATTGGTAAACCAAGGAATGGAATACACCAAAACACGATATTGGTAAACCAAGGAATGGAATACACCAAAACACGATATTGGTAAACCAAGGAATGGAATACACCAAAACACGATATTGGTAAACCAAGGAATGGAATACACCAAAACACGATATTGGTAAACCAAGGAATGGAATACACCAAAACACGATATTGGTAAACCAAGGAATGGAATACACCAAAACACGATATTGGTAAACCAAGGAATGGAATACACCAAAAAGAAAAACACGATATTGGTAAACCAAGGAATGGAATACACCAAAACACGATATTGGTAAACCAAGGAATGGAATACACCAAAAAGAAAAACACGATATTGGTAAACCAAGGAATGGAATACACCAAAACACGATATTGGTAAACCAAGGAATGGAATACACCAAAAAGAAAAACACGATATTGGTAAACCAAGGAATGGAATACACCAAAACACGATATTGGTAAACCAAGGAATGGAATACACCAAAAAGAAAAACACGATATTGGTAAACCAAGGAATGGAATACACCAAAAAGAAAAACACGATATTGGTAAACCAAGGAATGGAATACACCAAAAAGAAAAACACGATATTGGTAAACCAAGGAATGGAATACACCAAAAAGAAAAACACGATATTGGTAAACCAAGGAATGGAATACACCAAAAAGAAAAACACGATATTGGTAAACCAAGGAATGGAATACACCAAAAAGAAAAACACGATATTGGTAAACCAAGGAATGGAATACACCAAAACACGATATTGGTAAACCAAGGAATGGAATACACCAAAAAGAAAAACACGATATTGGTAAACCAAGGAATGGAATACACCAAAACACGATATTGGTAAACCAAGGAATGGAATACACCAAAAAGAAAAACACGATATTGGTAAACCAAGGAATGGAATACACCAAAAAGAAAAACACGATATTGGTAAACCAAGGAATGGAATACACCAAAAAGAAAAAACACGATATTGGTAAACCAAGGAATGGAATACACCAAAAAGAAAAACACGATATTGGTAAACCAAGGAATGGAATACACCAAAAAGAAAAACACGATATTGGTAAACCAAGGAATGGAATACACCAAAAAGAAAAACACGATATTGGTAAACCAAGGAAT
>JAFLJL010016346.1:12500-20619 GCA_018398815.1 Conus ventricosus
CACAGGAAAAGCTATTCAGCAAAATTTGTAATAAATTCGTTCGCGAATGACGCGTTTTGTAAGGAAAAAACTTAGGCTAGATTCCGAAAAAGATTTTGTTAAAAGAGCTAAAACAATCCACTCACTACAACCAATACATTCGTTTGTCTCTGATATGATTAATTCCACAGAATTATAAAGCAAAGAAATAGCACCGAAACCATCTTTTTCACCTGTACCATCTTGGGAACAAATTAAACCTATCTTTGATATTGATCATACAGGTTTGAACAAAAATCACCCTCCAAATGTTTTAAGAAATCTAGTTAATGAACACCTAGAGAACTATTATGCTGACTACATTAAAGTATATACAGATGGGTCTGTACTTGATAATGGTAGCACGGGTGCAGCCTTTGTAATTCCTACATTGAAAGCAGTCAAACGTTATCATATAGGTCAGCATTATTCTATTTTTACTGCAGAGTTGATTGCCATTTTAATGTCATTGCGCCATATTGAAGAACTACCCGTAAATGTTGGTAAAATATTGATTTGTGTTGACTCAAAATCGCCATCACAAGCTATCAAAGGTCATAATATCAAAAAGCGTGTTGGAATGACCCTCGAAATCAAACATTTAATTCATAAATTGTCAAACAAAGACATTAGTGTAACTTTTTATTGGGTTCCGTCCACTGCGGAGTATGCTCTAATGAACTGGTTGACAGAGCAGCTAGAAGTGCAGCACGAAATACTGAAGGGGCTATTCACCTAAACATTGAATTAGATTTGCATGAATGTTATAGACTCATTGAAAAAGTAGCGCAGGGGAATTTTGTCAACATTTTGAAGGCATCAGAGAGCCAATATTATCTCACCTGCATTAAAGGCTCCGAGACACTGAATTCAAATTTGATGCTAAGGCATATGTCTGATGCAGGGTCAAGACCAATTACATCTTTGATGTTTAAGATTCGTTTAGATGCTTTCAAAACAAAATACTGTAAAGACGTCAAATGTGTATGTGGGAACCATATTTCAGTGAATCATCTACTCTTGCACTGTCCTAACATCAAAGACCAAATTACTGAGACTGCAGGTAGCTTACTCGTAAAAAGACCGTTAACGATTGAAAGAATTATGAATGATTTTCATCTTTTGCGAACTTTTGCTGAAATATTGCATTTAAGCCCTTTGGTTTCAGTTTGGTTGTAATATTCTTCTTGTTGGTTATTTGTTGATTACTTGATAGTTGCTACCCCCCCCCCCTCCCCTCAACATATTTTTTTGTTTTTCTACATATGCATTCTTACACACACACACACACACACACACACACACACACACACACACACACACACACTCACTCACTCACACACACACACACACACACACACACACACACACACACACACACACCACTCGTACGACACACGGATTTTTTTTTTTTTTAACAAAATAATTGAAGCATTTCACATGCACAATCAGTCACTACTTTCATATCCATCCTCTCCATTCTTCATTTATCTTCTCTTCCCTGCCTTCTCCACCTCTCCTCTATCTCCCAGCCCTCTCTCCTACCCTTGTACTCCCCCCCCCCCCATCCCCCCGTCTAATATCACTTGAGGGTGAACAGACGTTAAACTAAAGAACTAACTAACACACACACACACACACACACACACACACACACACACACACACACACACACACACACACACACACACACACACACACACACACACACACACACACACACACACACACACATCAGATCGGTTGAAAGTGCCCCTGCGCCTTGCAAAAGCATTATTCCCTCCGTCGTTTGAAAGACACCACCCTTCAGTTGACATGTCATTCGCTGTGTGCGTGCGTGCGTGCGTGCGTGCGTGCGTGCGCGCGCGCGCGCGCGCGTGTGTGTTGTGTGTGTGAGGGGGGGAGGGTGCGGGATGCGGGGGGGGGGGGGGGGGGTGCACCGACATTTCCAAATTAGGTAAGATAGTCGATAATGTTTTTTTGTTCAAACCAGAAAGGAGTTGTGTAGGTGTGTCATTTCTCAAAAGGCACACTCAGCTGGGAGTGTGTCCGTGCGTGTCGTATAGGGCCAACCACGTCAGTCCACTGCGGTGTGAATTCCTCAGTGTGTCCGTGCGTGTCGTATAGGGCCAAACACGTCAGCCTGGAGCGGTGTGAATTACTCAGTGTGTGTCCGTGCGTGTCGTATTGGGCCAAACACGTCAGCCTGGAGCGGTGTGAATTACTCAGTGTGTCCGTGCGTGTCGTATAGGGCCAAACACGTCAGCCTGGAGCGGTGTGAATTACTCAGTGTGTCCGTGCGTGTCGTATAGGGCCAAACACGTCAGCCTGGAGCGGTGTGAATTACTCAGTGTGTCCGTGCGTGTCGTATAGGGCCAAACACGTCAGCCCGCTGCGGTGTGAATTCGCCGAGGTGGGTAACTTTGGAGAGGTCAGAAACGTCGGCCCTTAAGTTGCGATCATACAGCAACAGCAGCAGATGGTTGTTGAGCCCGCTCCCCCCCCCTCCCCCCCTCCACCTCTCTGTCTGTAGGTCTGCTCCCTGTTCCATCCCAGCCCTTCAACCTTTGCTCGAAAAAGCCAGTGAAGCAGATGAGGACGAATTAAATGTTGATGGTAATGATAATTATTTCAACCGACCAATAATATATCAAAAGTTCTTTAAGCGATTAGAAAGATGAAAATTAGAAAAACTGCTGGTCCGGATGGAGTACTTGGAGAGTTGTTCAAAAATGCAGGTGAATGTGTTGCAGATTTCTTTGTTACATTTTAATGCTTTGCTTCAGAAAGGTATATTCCCTGACACTTGGACAGAAAGTTTTGTACCTCCTCTGTACAAAACAGGAGATGTCAACAACCCTAACAATTACAGGGGCATTTCATTATGCGATATTAGTAGAAAAAATATAGTACAGTTATTAATCATCATTTACAACAGTGGGTTGAAGAAAATAACATTACTGGGGAATATCAAGCAGGATTCAAAAAGAATTATTCAACTATTGATCACATGTTCCTCGCGCTGGGACTACACGGCGTAGGAGCGTGTCCCCCAGGTGGCGGGGGGGGGGGGGGGGGGGGGGAGCCCTCTCTTTGGGCTACATGGCGTAGGGGCGTGTCCCCCAGGTGGCGGGGGGGGGGGGGGGGGAGCCCTCTCTTTGGACTACACGGCGTAGGGGCGTGTCCCCAGGTGGTGGGGGGGGGGGGGGGGAGCCCTCTCTTTGGACTACACGGCGTAGGGGCGTGTCCCCAGGTGGCGGGGGGGGGGGGGGGAGCCCTCTCTTTGGACTGCATGGCGTAGGGGCGTGTCCCCAGGTGGCGGGTGGGGGGGGGGAGCCCTCTCTTTGGACTACATGGCGTAGGGGCGTGTCCCCCAGGTGGCGGGGGGGGGGGGGGGGGAGCCCTCTCTTTGGACTACACGGCGTAGAGGCGTGTCCCCCAGGTGGTGGGTGGGGGAGCCCTCTCTTTGGACTACACGGCATAGGGGCGTGTCCCCCAGGTGGCGGGTGTGTGTGTGAGGGGGGGGGGGGAGCCCTCTCTTTGGGCTACATGGCGTAGGGGCGTGTTCCCCAGGTGGCGGGGGGGGGGGGGGGGGAGCCCTCTCTTTGGACTACACGGCGTAGGGCGTGTCCCCCAGGTGGCGGGGGGGGGGGGAAGCCCTCTCTTTGGGCTACACGGCGTAGGGGCGTGTCCCCCAGGTGGCGGGGGGGAGGGGGAGGGGAAGCCCTCTCTTTGGGCTACACGGCGTAGGGGCGTGTCCCCCAGGTGGCGGGGGGGGGGGGGGGAGCCCTCCCTGTAGGTGGTTGGACCGAATAATACGGAATAAGGTGCCGTGGACCCATTAGTCTAGGACGGGGACAACTCTGATTTCAAACCCGGACAGATGGAGTCCGACAGCCTCAGCAGGCAGTCCATCCAGGAGAAGGAGGGGGGGGGGGGGTGTCACACGGCACCACTGGGGATGAACTGCTTCGGGCAGTCAATGGCAGGGGGATGAGGACCTTGTATGTCCCAACGGCTACAGTACAAAACCAATGGCGACCATTAACATATTTTGTGGATCATCGGCTTGGTGGTGCAAGAGAGGAAAACTCCCAAGAGAAAACCGGAGGGGGACAGTGCGCCTCAGCCTCAAAGGGGCCCATCCACGACTGCGACCACGGACTTGATGCTTCTCAGACTCTTCGCGGGAGAACAGATTGGAGCACATGGGCAAGCAGCACTGCGGATCGTCCACTGGAAAGCGGAAGGAGTACAGCGCAAGAAGGTTTGAGCTCCAGCGGTTTCTGAGTGACAATGCAATCGATGTATGTTGCATCCAAGAGACTCACTCAAGAACACTCATCGCTCTTTCATAAGAGGTAACGAGTTGTTCAGACAAGACCGAGAGAACAGACAAGGGGAGGCCTCCATCCCTGGTAAGGAACAACATCCGGCGGCGGAGACCCAGAGTTCTGGTCAAGCTGACCTCGACACAGAATTCCTGGGAGTCAAGTGGTGTTGCCAGGCACGTCAGTGACAGCCCTCAATGTCTACTCACCTACAAACCAGATACAGCTGGACTCATCCTCGTTGACTCCACAGGTGGATCATCACAGGAGACTTTAACAGCCACTCACCCAGCTGGGGCTACCAAGATCTCAACAAGAAGGGAGGAGATGTGGAAGGCTGGGCAATCAGTAAGCAGCTGATCCTCATCAACAGACCACAAGATCCACCTACGTGCTACTCGGAGCATGGAGGACCACTAATTCTCCTGACCTGGCCTTCGCGACAGACGAAATCCACAGCATTGCCCAAAGGGAGGTGTCGCCCCAGCTTGGAGGCAGCGACCACAGCCCGGTTTTATTTTCTTTGTTTAATCATGAACTTGCCTAGGAATCATTCAAAAAGGTTAAGCTGGTGCAATGTTTACAAACCGGCTGTTTTGAGTTCTTTATCTTACTACTAGCAGATGATGTGCTGTTATCAGAGACAGTAATTGGTTTGCAAACTCAGTTGAACAGTCTGCAACGAGAAGCTTTTTCTCATGATTTAAAAGTGAATCTAAATAAAAGCAATATAATTGTGTTTAGAAAAGGTGGTTATTTAGCAGCAAGAGAAAATTGGACGTATAATTATGCTGTGATGCCTGTTGTAAATGCTTATAAATATTTAGGTATACTGTTTTCAACAAAACTGGTTTCACATTGGTATGCAGTGACCTGGTAAGTAAAGCAAAGAAAGCTCTGCTCTGCATTATGAAGAAATATTATGTTTTGAAGAATTCTAGTTTAGATAATTTTGTTGAAGGTTTTTTGATTCCCAGGTTCAACCCATTGCTCAGTACTGTTGGGGACTTGATGATGCAGCCCGCCATTGGGAAAAGTGCACCTCTTTGCCTTGAAAAAAATTAGGAGTTGAAATGCGAACACTAATGACTTGTCCATGGAAAGACCAATAGATATCCTTTCTACGTAAATTCTGTATTAATCTGCATTCAATACTGGTTGAAATTAACTAAAACGAATGATAATAGATTACCACGGAAAGCTTATATGATGTTATACGACCTGGATGCAAGAGACAAAAGAAATTGGGTTTCAACTATCCAATGTGAATTATATCAATTTGGATATGGTTATGTTTGGATGAACCAAGGTGCAAAATGATAGATTATTTCTATGTGAATTTAAAGACAGATCGTGAGGTGGCAGGAATGGGACGCTCATGTCAAACATAACGATAGATTTACCATGTATTGGACATTTTTGTACGGTACACGATGTTAAACTTTATCTGCGAATGGATTTAGGCAAAACACTTGAAGTTTAGTATGACCAAATCTAGACTGGGAATTTTGCACGCAAAACACCGATTCGTTCAGTAAAAGTACGGAAGGATTTTTACTTGTCCCCTTATGAAATAATGCTAAAGAAAACCCAATGCATTTTTTTTATGTGCTCTAAATTATCTAGTTTTAGGCATATATACCAGTTTGTTTTCCTGGGATCCCTTTTCCCTTTCGGTTTAAATTTTCAGGGGATTCAGAATGAAAACATAGCCCCTTTCTCAGTTTCTTTTCAGGGAGTTCAGTTTTCGGTCCCCCCCATGACCCTGAGAGAGAGTCCATCCCGTTTTTAGTGTTTTAAATGTTTTATTCTTGTAAGTTTCGTACCCTCTTCATAAGGGGCAAGGCCTTTTTTTAATAAACCATCGATTTTGGTTCTTCTCCCTGTTCGTGGTTCTCGGGCCCCCCCCCGCCCCCCCCCATCCCCCCCCTTCGCCCAAGTGCACGCCCCCAAACCCCCCCCCCCCCCCCCCCCCCTTTCCCCCTCCCAAACCCCCTTCCCCCCCAAAAACCCCCCCCCCCCCCCCCCCTCCCCCCCCCACCCCCCTTCCCCAACCCCCCCCCCCCCATGGGGCAAGTCACGCCCCTTCCCCCCCTGGCGCAAGGCAGCCCCTTCACCCCCCCATGGCGCAAAGGCCCCGCCCCCTTACCCCCCCCCCCTGGCGCCAAGTGCACGCCCCTTCCCCCCCTGGCCCAAATGCACGCCCCTTAAACCCCCCCCCTGGGGCCCCTTTACGCCCCCTTTTCCCCCCCTGGGCCAGTGCCGCCCCTTCACCCCCCGGCGCCCAAATGCAGCCCCCTTTACCCCCCTGGCGCCAAGGCACGCCTTACCCCCCATGGGCCCAAATGCACGCCCCCTTTACCCCCCCCTGGCGCCAAGTGCCGCCCTTCAACCCCCCCCCCCCCGGGGGCAAGGCACGCCCTTTACCCCCCCTGGCGCCCAAAATGCACGCCCCCTTCACCCCCTGGGGGCCCCAATGCACGCCCCCTTTACCCCCCCAGGCGCCCAAAAGGGACCCCCCCTTCACCCCCATGGGCCCCCAAGTGCCCCCCCCTTCACCCCCCATGGCGCCAAGTGCACGCCCCCTTTACCCCCATGGGCCAAAAGGGAGCCCCTTCACCCCATGGCGCCAATCCGCCCTTCACCCCCCCGGCGCCAAAGGGGCACGCCCCCTTTACCCCCCTGGCGCCAAGTGCACGCCCCTTCACCCCCCAGGCGCAAAAATGGGACGCCCCTTTTTCCCCCATGGCCCCAAGGGGGACGCCCTTACCCCCATGGCGCCAATGCACGCCTTCCCCCCCATGGCGCCCTGCACGCCCCCACAACCCCATGGCGCCAAGTGCAGCCCCCTTACCCCCCCCAGGCGCCCGTGACGCCCCTTTACCCCCCATGGCCCAAGGCAGCCCTTACCCCCCATGGGGCCCAAAGGGACGCCCCCTTACCCCCCCTGGCGCCAATTTCACCCCCTTCACCCCCTGGGGGCCCGTGCCCGCCCCTTTACCCCCCCTGGGCCAAAAAGGAGCCCTTCCCCCCACCCCCCCCGGCGCCAAGTGCCGCCCTTCACCGGGATGGGCCGGCAGGGGAAAAAACCCAAAATGGGCCCCAATTCAGGCCCCTTCAGGCCCCAGGAAAACTTCCCCCGGGGGGGCCAAGTCTCCCCCCTTACACTCCCCCGAATTCTATCCCAGACTCAAAAACCAAGAAAATTACCTTTCAGGGGGGGGACACGAAATTACTCCGTAGGAACGAAACCAGAAATCCAAAATCCCCAAAAGAAACTACAAGAAAAAACATGCAAATCTAATGCCCGGAAAGTATGTACCTCGGCCTCTCTTAAAATGACTTAAAAAGTAAATTTTTGTACCTAAAATTTTTTTACAAAAAAATCTTCCTCCCCATCCGCGTGAAGTGGGAAAAATAAATGACATTTAAAGATTTTAAAAGGGTTGCCTTTCTCAAGGGTTTGTAGTGAAAACTCAAAGCACCCTGTAGAACGAATACCACGTTCGCCTCTTTGAACGGCGAATTCGATTATCTGGGCTTCTTTTCCCCTGGTAGCCGTTCTTTGCTGGAGGGGGTTGCCCCTCATTTGGAAAAAGGGTCCGGTGTCTGTTTCCTGTTTTCGCCCCGGTGCAGAAACAAGGGGGAAAAAAAAGGGTTTGGGATGAGGACTGGGAAAGC
Source organism: Conus ventricosus (assembly GCA_018398815.1). NCBI lineage: Eukaryota > Metazoa > Mollusca > Gastropoda > Neogastropoda > Conidae > Conus > Conus ventricosus. The sequence continues at coordinate 20,531 of JAFLJL010016346.1, forward strand.
CTTCCCCAGGCGGGTGGAAGACTCCCGATGGTTGTTTGTTCGAGGATGGAAATCGTTTTTGCAAGGGTTTTTGTGGAAATTTTTCCAGG
>JAFLJL010016348.1:0-20000 GCA_018398815.1 Conus ventricosus
TTAATTGAACATTTTTTGCATTTTTTGCAAGACATACACAACTTCATACAGAGACATATGCATTTTCTTCATAAGTTGTAAACGGGGAGGAAAGAAAGCAACAAAACAAAACAAAAAAAAACATCCTTCCCTCCCCCTATATATATCTGTATTCACATATACACATGGGGTGAATGACAGCACTCTCAAATATTACACACTTTCACCCCCTCCTCCCATCTCTGTGTGGGTATTAATTTCTGCCATATTTACAAGAATAAATGAAACGAGAATGAGAAATCAAATAGTTAGATACAGTTTGTACTTTAATTCAGTGTCAACATACATCATATGCACACACTGTACAGTTATAGGCAACATGTGCACACACTTTAGTATTTGGGAGTGAGGTCCGAAAGCCATGGGTAACAAACCAAATTTCCTTATACAATAGATAATACATGTGCATACAAGACTAAAGAACAATTGGGATACTCGTGTAATAGAATAGATATTTGTGGAATGGGAGAAAGGCAATCAAGGAATTACTGTAAGATACGGGGACCAGGTTTCTTCAAACTGTCTTGCATTACAATTTATAACAGCTGAATATTTTTCAATATTATATCTATTTTTTTAAAGTTGCAACAAAAGCCAACAAAGCAGGATGGTGTCATGTGACGTAGCCTCACATCAAGGCATGTGGACGCTCCATCACATGTAGTTAGTGATATGAATCATTTCCCCGTGCCACAATTAAAGGAAGAATATTCATGTGGCTTGACTAGTGTAGGGGCGTCCCCAAAATAATTGTGAGTATGACTCATTCAAGAAACGAATGTGGTCATTGGGTGAAAGTGACCACTGAGTGATAGTTTAACAAGGCTGGTAAGGTAAGGTGCTGGTCATGTGTTTTGAACACTGAGTATGCACTCACTAGGAGAAGGGGGAGAAAAGTCAGTTTGTTAACCCAGCAGATGGCCTAGAGACTCGAACCTGTCAGGACGGTGGTCCTCTTTGCTGACCAGTCATTACCAGGTGAGCGATAGATAGTTGGGGGAAAGCCTACAGGGGAAAACTTAAAGAAGAGAGAAAGAATTCATATGTTGAATTGAGAAGCAGGTTACTTACACGAACCTTATTCGTGTTTCAGCCCTTCACCCTTTACCCTTCGCCCTTCACCCTTCATCTTTCACCCGTGAGGTGGTTGAAGATGGCCATGGTGTGGGAACACACCGGTAGTTCAGCCCCACCAGTACCAACTCCAGGGAGAGGAGTGAAGCTCGTCATTTCGCAAGAGACAGAAGAAGTCGCGGAAGAGAAGTCGAGACTCGTATCTCCAGGACAAGAGAATTCGAGGGGCAGTATATTGTCTCAGAGAGGGAGACAGGGAAAGAGAAAAGCAGGGAAGCTTTTACTTGAGGCAGGCAGGTCCTCAGTGATTACGGGAGTTATGTATTCTCCTGGTCCGGAATTTTGGGATAACGGAATGTGAAGGCCATAGCTTTATAGAAGCGGAACTAGATTATTTTATCTCTCGGTGTGAGGAGAGATACATGTGTGAAGAAGATTATTTTATCTCTCGGTGTGAGGAGAGATACATGTGTGAAGATTGATTTGTCTCTTGGTGTGAGGAGAGATACATGTGTGCAGATTATTTGTCTCTCAGTGCGGAGAGAGATACAGGTGTAAAATCTGTTTACAAGTTGTTGTTGTGACTTAGTAAAGTGTTTTCCCTGAAGGAGAGGGGAGAAGAAAAACATTCGGTAGATGCTCCTTTTGGGTGATTGGAAAGATTGCGTGTGCGTATGGAGTAAATGCTGTCATGAATGCGGGTATGCAAGAGTGACAGTGTGACAGATGGACATCTCGAAGTTTACATGTATAAATGTAGAATTTAGCTAACAGAAGAATGAGATCCATTACTTTTATCTGTTTTGTATCCACCTTGACCCAAATAGAACAAATTCCTTGTTTATGTTTATATTATGACAAAGTTGGCATTTATCTTTGAACATATTTTCAAAATCATTCCAAAATTTTTTAACAAACAATACAGTCATGCATCATGTGAGGAATGGTTTGTTCTTCTGATTACAAAAGTTTACAAATAGGAGAATCAGAGATTTTACACATAAATAAGTATCTTTGAGTTGGAGCAGCCTGTGTAGAAGTCTAGTCTGAAACCACTCAGTTGGACATCTGTTGTGGTATTTAAAGCAGTGAGAAAAGATCAGTTTCCATTAGATTCTCAAAGAGGGGAGGAGGAGGGTGGTGATGACAAAGGTGGCCAGGGGATCGTGTGATTTTCGCAGGCAGGGGTGCCCCTTCCTCCCCAACCTTTCTTTCAGGACACCCCTTTGCACAACGGGTTTTCCGAGGGGGCACATGCACCATTTTTTCGGGGAACCCACGGGCCACAGGGGGTAACAAACGGCACGTGCCCCCCATCTCTTCAGGGAAACCTGAACACAGAGGAAAACGAGCGGACTGCCCATTCGTCGGGAAACCACCCCTGAACAAAAGTGTCAAAAAGGGCAGTGCTGATTGGCGGCTTTGCGTCTTTGTTTGTTTTCTGTTGAACTTTTTGTCTGTGAGTGCCCTACCTTTGAAGGCAGAACAGGGAAAATTCGTGGCCCACATAACACACGCCCCAACACAGAAAGACAGACGGGACAACAACCACACACCAAAACACAACACACAAAACAAACACACACCCCAAACACCATTTTTGATAAAAATAAGTTTGTTATGCTGTTTTTCAAGGGTTTCCATTTTCAAAATTAAAATTTTTTGACTTTGACTTTGAAAACCAACACACACAAACACACACCACACACACACACACACCACCACACACCCAAATATAGGTTTTTGTAGTTTGTATTTGAATCCCCCCCCCCCCCCCTTCTTTTAAATTTTTTTAAAAACGAGATTTTTTTTTTCTTTTTTTTTCTTGTTCTTGTTCTTTTTGGTTTTTTTCTGTATTGTTATATTTCAACTTTTTTCTACTTTTCCCGCCCAACGAAAGAGAAAAAAACAAATTCCCAAAAAAAAAACCAAAAACGCGTTTCGATTTCTTTGGTCTCCCTCGGGAAAGACAAAAAACCCAAAGGGAACAAATAAATGAGAACGACCAAATAATTTATTTTTTCAAAAATTTAAACAACATTCAAAAAAAAATAAAATGGGGAACGACCAAATCTTTTTCTTTTTAAATTTTTCAACTTTCATAAACCAATATAAAGGGAAGAAGCCCAAAAATTCATTTATCTTCTAAAATTTTAACAACTTTTCAAGAAAATTTTAAAATAAAGGGAAACGATCAAACAGTTTTTTCAAATTAAGAAATTAAAGAAAATTATAAATGAAAAACCCCGCCCAAATCATTTATTTCTAAAATTAAAAAATTAAAGACAATATAAATAAAAGAACGACCAAATAAATTTTATTTTTCCAAATTTAAAAACAACATTAAAGGGACAATATAAATGAAGAAACGTAAAATAATTTATCTTCCCCAAAATTAAACAACTTTAAGGGACTATAAAAAGGGAAAAAACGCCAAATCATTTTTTCCTTTTAAAAATTAACAACTTTAAAGAAAATTATTTTTTGAAAAAGGGGCCCAAAATCATTTATCTTCTAAATTTTAACAACATTCAAGAAAATTTTAAATGTTGAACGCCCAAATCTTTTAATCTTCTAAAATTTAAAAAATTAAAGGGAAAATTATAAATGAGAACGTTCAAAATCTTTTACCCTTCTTTTTAAAACAAAAATTCAAGACAATATAAATGAAGACGCCCAAAATTTTTAAAAAAAAATTTTTAATTTTTCTAAAATTAAACAACTTTCAAGACAATAAAAATTTTTAAAACCCAAAAAAATTTCATTTATCTTCTCAAATTAAAAACACAAGACAATATAAATAAAAGAACGACCAAACCCATTTATTTCTCAAAATTAACAACATTCAAGACAATTTAATAAAGAACGACCAAATTTTTTATCTTCTCAAATTAAAAAACATAAAGGGAAAAATAAAAAGGAAAAAACGCCCAAAATTATTTTTTTTTCTCAAAATTAAAAACATTCAAGCAATAAAAATTAAAGAACGCCAAAATCATTTATCTTCTCAATTTTAACAACATTAAAGCCCTTTTATAAATGAAAAAACGCCAATTTATTTTTTTTCAAATTAAAACATTCAAGAAAATTTTAAATGAAGAAACGGCCAAATCATTTATCTTTAAATTAAAAATTTTTTAAAGAAAATTATAAATGAAGAACGACCAAATCATTTTCTTTAATTTTAAAACAAAATTAAAGGGAAAATATAAATGAAAAACGTAAAAATAATTTTCTTTAAAATTTAAAAACATTCAAGCCCAATATAAATGAATAACGCCCAAAAATTTTTATTTTTCCCTCAAAAATTAAAATATTCAAGCACAAAAAAAATGAAGAACGCCCAAAATTTAATTTTCCCCTAAATTTTAAAAACTTTCCAAGAAAATTGAAAAAAAAAAGAACGAAAAAAAATCATTTGTTCCCCCAAATTTGGGCACAGGCCCAGGAAAATGAAGGGGAACCAAATCATTTTTTTTAAAAATTTGGGTGCCCCAGAGAAAATTAAAATTGAAGAAGGGACCAAAATCTTTTTGTTTTTAAAAAATTTGGGGAAGAGACTGAAAAGGGGAGAACGACCAAAATTCTTTTGTCTCCTAAAATTGGGCCAAGGAAATAAAAAAGGGAGAAACAAAAAAAAATCATTTGTTTCCTTGTGGCTTTTTAGGATCTGTTGTGTTGTTTTTGGGCTTTTTTGGTTTCTGAAGGGGTTGGTTGTGGCTTTTTGGCATCTGTATGTTGTTTTTTGGCCCTTTATGGATCTTTTTAGTGTTGATTGTGGCTTTTTTGGCATCTGTAGTTTTTATTGGGGCTTTATAGGTTCTGTGGTTTTTAATTGGGGTTTATTGGTTCTGTATTTTTTTTGGGGTTTTTTTCCCTGGGCTTTTTTTTTCTTAATTGCTTTTTTTTGCTTTTTTTTGCAAGCATACCAATTCTTTACGGAAACATATGCTTTTCTTCTTAATTTTGTAAACGGGGGGGGAAAAAAAAGCAAAAAACCCCCAAACCCCCCCAAAAAAAAAAATCTTCCCCCCCCCTATATTTTCTGGATTAACATAAAACATGGGGAATGACAGAAATCCTAAAAAATTACACATTTTCCCCCTCCCCCCCTTCCCCATCTCTGTGTGGGGTTTTAATTTTTTGCCATTTTTTAAAAATTTTTTGAAACGGGAATGAGAAAATAAAAACAAAGTATGTTTCATTTTTTGTACTTTACATCAGGTTTTCATACATCAAAATGCACACACTTTTCAGTTTAGGCAAATGTGCCACATTTTTAGTTTTTGGGAGTGGGGGCCGAAACCCGGGGGAAAACAAAAAATTACCTTAAAAAATTTGCAATACATGTGAAATTACAAGCCCTAAAAAACCCAATTGGTGTTTAATCGTTTTTAAAAAAATTAGTTTTTTGTGGAAGGGGGAGAAAGAAGGCAATAAGGGGAATTACTGTAAGAAAAACCGGGGGGCCCAGGTTTTTTAAAAACTGTCTTGCTTTTACAATTTTTAACAGTTTGAATTTTTTTCAATTTTTATCTATTTTTCAAAGTTGCAACAAAAAAAAACAAAGCAGGGGGGAAATCTCAAATTTTTTACATGTTTTAAAGGAGAATTTAGCTAACAGAAAGAATGGATCCATTATTTTAACTTTTTTTGTATCCCCTTGACCCCAAAAAGAAAAAAAATTCCTTTGGTTTATGTTTTTATTATAAAAAAAGGGTTTGGCATTTACTTTGAAATTTTTTAAAAATTCTTTCCCAAAATTTTTTAAACAAAAATTACAGTCTTGAAACCATGTGAGGAAGGGTTTGTTCTTCTTAAATTACAAAAAATTTTTTAATTGGGAAAAAGAATAGGGGTTTTTTTAACATAAATAAGTATTTTGGGATTTGGGAGCGCCTGTGTAGAAGTCTGGTCTAAAAACCATTCATTTGGGAAATTCTGTTGGGGGTTTTAAACCCCATTTGGAAAAAGTTCAGTTTCCTTTTTGGATTCTCAAAGGGGTTATTCCATTTAGGTGCACAGGTAGGCATAGCATTTTTATCTTTTCAAAATATTTTGTAAACATTTATTCCCTTTTTTGGATAAAAAAAAAAATTTTATTTTCTGATCGAGCAATTTATTTTTTGGAAAAAGGACAACATTTATTTTCCCTGGAAAGAACAAACAGCACTGAGAATACCTTCATACAAAAATTTTTGGTTCTGATTCTGGAAAACTTGTCAAAAACTTCTGTATGACATGAAATTGCCCCCCAATTTCTTTAAATTGCTTTACAAAAAAGAATTGTTTTTATCCCATTCTTGCAAAATATAACTTTTTTTATTTATTATTTTTCACTTGAAAAATGGATACTTTTTCGGACAAAAAATTTCATGAACAGGGGGAAGGCTTACATTTAAAAACACAGTTTTTTTTAATGTCTAAAAACCCATCCTTCCAAAAAGGTTTTCTGAACTTTTTCCCAAAAACAATTTTACATTTTCTGCCCCCAAAAAACCGCAAATCTTTGGAACATTGGATACAAATTTTGGAAAAAATTTTTTTTTAAAAATCCCCAATCATAAAAAAAAGAGTCTTCGAAAACAACTGATTTTCAGGGAAAAGACATAAAAATTTTAAAAACGTTAAAGCTTTTTTTCCAAGAGTTTTTCTTAAAATTGATCGTAAAGGCTATCTGTTTTAGTAGAAAATTTAAAACCCAAAGGAATTTTAAATTTTTCCTGGATCCAACACAAAATTTTTGTCCCTCATATATTGAATGCCCAGTTTTTCCCACTTCCAATCCTTTTAATTGGGTTTTGTAAAAAGTTTTTTTTTAGCCCGAGATGTGTGGAATTTTGTGTGCACTCTTACAGTTTTTTTTAAAATGACCCTTTCAAAAACCTTTAAAGGTTTTTAAGGTTGTATCATCAGCAAACTGTGACAGAAAATTTTTCTTTCTCTTTTTTTTTGGGATCCCTTTAAAAATTTTTTTCATTTTTAGGGGTTAAGAGTGATAAAATTTCTGCACATTTTAAAGTATAAATGGGGGCCAAAGCGGATCCCCCTTGTCTGACCCCCTTTCGATCTTAAACCGGGTTTGTTTTACGGGACCTTTTCCCCCGAATAAAAAAGTGGTTATATTGCAAAAAGGGTTTTTTTCCCACTGTTTTATCCGAACCAAATTTTAAAAAAAGGGAAAAAATTTAAAAAGAAAGGACCGGGGAAAAAAACCTGTAAAAACGTTTTTCCCAAATTTCAATGATAATTGTTTTACCGGAATATTTTCTTTTTCCAGTTTTAAATGGTATCTTTAAAGCAAACGGTTTTTTTCCCCCAAAAAAAAGTTTTTTTGAAAACCTTTCGGGGCCCTTCATAAATAATATTTTTTTTGGTAACTTTTTTTAGACGGTTGAAATTCACGTTTGAGGAAAATTCTTATGGGTTTTGGGTTTTTAAAAAGGGAGATGGGTTTCGCCTTTTTTTGAAAATTCTTTTTGGTTTTCCCTTTTTTGGGGAAAATGCAGGGGGATGGCCCCTGTTTTTGTGTTAAAAAGACATTTTTTCCTTTTTCAAAACCCTCATTGAAAGTTTCTTTCAAAGGAATATGCCAATATCAAGAAAAAAAGGAATTAAAAAAAATACTCCACTAAAAATCCATAAAAACCTGGGGCTTTTTCCGGGTTTTTCATTTTTTTTTTAATGCTTTATTTGCTTTCAAAAGAATTTAAATCCTTTTATTGTTTCCCCCTTTCTTCATTGGAAAAAATTTGTAGCTTTTTGGACCTCATCGGGATTTTTAATGTGTTTTCATCTGTAGACTTGTTTTAATTCTGTTAAAAATTTTTTCTTATCCTTTTGGTATTATGTCTTGATCCGAGAGGATACCTTGTCACCCTTTTTCAAAAAAATTTGGTATGGATTTATCAAAATTTGTTTGGTTTTTTAAATTTTTACAAAAGTACTTGTCACTTTTCCCTCCTTGATCATTCCAAGGCACCCGTGTGCCCCAATTTTCCCTTTGGGAAATTTTATTTCTTAATTTCTTTTTAACTGTATTTTTTAAAACTTTTAAATACGGAACACCCCTTTTTTGGAAAAATTTTATTTTCAAGTTTTTTTTTTTTTAAAGTTAGCCTTTTGTTCCCCCCAATCCCCTTTTTTCCTTTGTGTGGGAGAAATTTTTTTTCCTTTTAAATTTTCAAGAAATTAATTTTTTTAAAGAAAAAACGGATCATTTATTTAAAAAAATTTTAATTTTTTTTTTTGGGTTTTAAAATTTTTTATTTTTGGGTCCTTTTATAAAAAAGCACCGCATATTTTTCCCCCCTTAATCTCTGAAATAAGTTTTTTTTTTTCCCAAAATATACGGTTTGTTTTTTGAAGGCAATTATTTTTTTTCCCAAAAGGGTCTACCCCTTTTAAAATTTCATCTTTTTTTTAAAAGTTTAAAGGTGAAAGAGTTTGATCTGATTTTAAACCCTGGGTCAAAATTTTACTTCTTTAATAAGAAAAAAATTTTCACAAATTTAAAAAAATAATCTAATCGTCCCTTTTTTTATTGATTTTTAAACTTTCTCCTGGGGTTTTTCTTTTGTCGGGTTTAAAATTTCTCAAAAAACACTTCAAAAAGGTTTTTAATCTGTCTTGTTACTGTAAATCTTTTTCCGTGTCCTGGGACGATTCCCCCGTACTAGAATAATTGAATACCCAAAAAATTTTTTTTAAGGGCAGTTCCAATCCCCTGTAAACAATTAATGTTAATTCCCAATATTTTCATGTGGTCAAAAAACACCCCCAAAAAAATCGGGCCTGGCCACTGCTAGGGCCAAAAAAAATTGACAAAAGTAAAGGTTTTTTTAAAGGAGCTTCGATATTCAACACAATATAAAAAACCATGCTGGTTTTTTTTTTCATGTGCAGTTTGAAACTCAAAATTTTGGTTATTAAATAAATGGGCCAACCCATTTTTGGTTGGTTTCACAGCACGGCCCCCAAAACGCTATAACCCAGCTTGCCGTTTTTATAGCTCTCAATTCTGCCTTCAAGTGAGTTCTTGAAAAAAAAAATTTTAGCCTCTGTCTTTTTTTTGAAAGTCGAATAATCTTTTCTTTTAGTGGGAGTCGTTAATCCCTTTTGAAATTTAAAGGGAGAAAATTTTTAAATGCTTTTTTTCGAATGCCATTTTTTGTGAAAAAAGGAGGCAAATAGGGGTTTTAAGAAAGTTGATTTAGGTGAAAAAAAATAAAGATATATAAAATTCTTTTAGAATGAGGGGTAAACCCCCATGCTCAAATTCAAAATCAAAACCAGCCAAAAGTACCACATTTTTAAAAAAATTTGCGAACTGAAAAACCATCATGTATGTTGCTCAACTTTTCGTACAAAGCTTGAAAAATTTGGGGTTTAGCTTTTTTTTTGCCCCATTTGAAACACAAAATTGCGATGCCCCAATTTAAATTACCCCCGCTCTCTTTCCCCCAAACCCTTTAACCTTTCTTTTCACGCACACATTAAAATTAAGAAAAAAACAAAAAATACAACAAAATGACAAATAAACTTATTTTTTGGATTCACCCTTGGGTTTTCCGAAAATATAAAAACCCACTTAAATTTAAGAAACGGTTTAGAAAAAAGGGAAACCCTTTTTACAAGTTCCGCTGACTTTCAGCATGCAGACCTTTGCAGAAACACCGTGATGAAAAAGGGAAACGCCACGTGATCAAAAAAAACTAAATTTCCTCCCATTTTTTTGAAGCCCAAGTAGAATAAAATTGAAAAGTAAAAATATATCTACCAGCTATTGCGCGGGGACATTTTTATATGAAAAAATTTAAAACGAAAAAAATCGGGGGGGGGGGGGGGGGGGGGGGGGGGGGGGGGGGGGGGGTAAACAACAAAAACAAAAACCAAAACACGATTTTACGCTCGAACAAACAAAAACCCTTGACCTTAAAGGACTTTTGCGCAAAAGAAAAATTTTAAAATGTCCAAACATTATGCACGGGAAAGTACAGAAAAGGGAAAGGGCAGAATTTCAAAATTTCCCGAAACCCAATTAACCAATAGAAAACAACCGTCAACAGTTTCGTGTAAAAGAAAATAAGGGGAAAAAGGAAATAAAACAATAGAAAGGGCCCAAACCGAAAAAATAAAAACTAGGAAAAAGTTGTTTCCTGAAGCGACGAGGAGGGTCGAAGAAGGCGATACAGGGGATTTCCGGTTTCAAAACGGGGGGGTTTTGTTTCTTTTGGAATGCTGCCCCCGGGAAATCAGCGAGTGTTCAAAGGCCCCCTTTTCCCCCGTTTGTGTCTTTCCCCAAACATTTCCCTTTCCCTTGGTCCAGCCTGTGACGGGCCCAGTGCCCACTTTTCACACTGCACAACGGGTGAATACGTCCGGGGGGGTTTTCAGATCCTCAAAAAGGGACTTCCATTTCCCCTTCAATTTTCCGGGGCATAAAGGACAGCATCGCGAACCCCGTGGGGGGACACAAAACGTAAAATTATCCCCCCTACCCGAGTTCCCAGAAACCCCCCCAGTGGCGCCCCGGGAACTTGGAACGGGCACCCAAACGGTGTACAGCCCCCAGGCCCTCAGGTTTCCTTTGCCTTGATTTGACTGGAGAAAACAAAAGGCCCTTTTTCCTCCCCCCTTGCGGCCCCGTCTCACCTTGGTTTTCCCTTCTTTTCCGTAGATACGTAGGTTTTTTCCCTGGAAAACCGTACGCCGAAAGTCCTCCTTTTTCTCGGTCGGGGGGTTTCCGGAAAGGGGGACGGGTTTTCCCTCGCTGGTCCCTCAAGGGTCTTTCCCTCTTTTTGGGCTTTCCCCACCTCCTTTTTCCCAGCTTGTCGTTTCGTTCTGAAAGCGGCGGGAATGGCGGTCGCCCGGGTTCTTCTACCACTGGGACGGTTTTTGCGGAGCGACCCTTTTTCGCGCAAAATTTTTTCATCGGGTCTTCGTTGTAAGGCCCCCTTTTAAAGATTCGTACTGGGTTCAGGGGGGAAAAAGGGAAGACCGCTTTGAGCCCCGGATGTTGCCCGGGGGGGTAATTTTTTTTCCCCTTTGTCAGTCATGTTTTGGTTTGCGATTGGGAAAAAACCAAAAACCCAAACTTTGACAGTTCCCTTTCCCCGATGAGGCGTGCTTGCCCACAACTTTTTTTTTCTTTGGGTATTATTTGAATTTTTTAAGTAAATTGGGGATTTTCCCACCGATGCACCGAAGATTTTTGATCCCGTGTTGGAGTTTTTTTTTCTGTGTTTACGTTTCCTTTGTCCGCCCCCGGCCATTTTTTGGATTTGAAAGGGTTTCCCGGAACTAGAGTTTTTTTTTTTCGTTTTTAAAAATCGGGGTTTGCCTGCGCTAAAAAATTATCTGAATTTTTTGGGTTTGGGTTGGAAAGTAGTGAAATTTAATCCAGGGGCCCACCATCCCCTTTTTTTCATTGTTTAAATTTAAACAGAAAAAAAAACTTTTGATTAACACCACATTTTTCAGAAGTGTCCGCCCTTGCTGGCGAAATTTGCTAAACCCTCCGGGTTTCTGTAGTGTTGATTGGGGTTTTTATAGGATCTGTAGTGTTGATTGTGGCTTTTCGGACAAAAGGGGGGGAAAAAAAGACGGGGGTTTGGGGGGAAATTGTGGGTTGGGTTTTTGACAACAGCAAAATTTTCGATGATGATGATGATGACGACGCCCGACGGGGGGCGACAAAAACCCAACAACAAAAAAATAAAATTGTAATAAAAATTTAATTTAATAATGATAACAATAATGATGTTGATAAAGTAACAATAATTTTGATAATAAAACAAAAACAAAAATTAATAATAAAAGGGAAAAAGGGAAAGGAGGGAGCGGGGGCAGGGGGGGGGGGGGGGGGTGGTGGTGAAAAAAGGGGACAAAGGGAAAGAGGAAATTATTTTAGGGGAAAAGATGAATCTAAAAAGGTCTTTTAAATTTGTTTTTTATAATGATCTGTTAAAATTAATAAAGATCCCGTTTGAAATTGAATAGGAGTTTTAAAAAAAAAGGGTTTAAGCTGGAAGGGGTAAGAAATATACTAATAGAGGGACGAGGGTTAGTAAAGATACTATTTAAATTAATATTTTTTAACGTTTTGAAGTTGAAACAAACATTTTAAAATTGATGGTTTTAGAAAAAGATTTGGTTTTTCCCAAAATACCCAATTTAAAATTTTCAAAGTCAAAAAAAATCTTTGGGAAACCCGGGACTTCACCACACACACCCCACAACACACACACACCACACCACACCACACCACACACCCCACCCAAACACCCCACATACACACACACGCGGGGGCCGCTTTGTATTTTGGGGGGCCCAATTGCAGATGGCATTTTTTTGGGTTCCCCCGGGAAACGCTTTTTTTTAAAGGGGAGAGAGAAGAGAGAAAAGGAGAGGGGGAAGGAGAGGAAAAGGAGAGAGGGGGAGAGAGGGGAGAGGGGAGAGAGGGGGAGAGAGAGAGAAGACAAGACAAGAAAAAGGGCAAAAATTCTTTATTTCGGGGATAATAGATAAGCACTAACGTGTTTTTTCCCACCAAGCCCTGCCCTGGAGTAGGGATACCACGTAAATTTCAATTAAGGGAAAAAACCCAAAGAAGCAAGCAAAGCGGTCATGTAATCATAGGGAAACATCAAAGGGAAAATAGAAGGAAAAAGAAAAAAAAACAAAAATAAAAAATAAAATAAAAAAAAACAACAACAAAAAAAAAAAATAAAAAAAAAAATAAATAAATAAAAAAAAAATTGAGAAAAATTTTTTAATGAAGAGGAAGGAGGGGGGGGGGTTGGGGGGTTGTGGGGTTTGGGGCTGGGGAAAAACCCTATGTAAAATGTACTACAACGTACAAGATTGGCATTTTATGAAACAGACGTGAAAATGAATATAACCAAAGTGCGTACATTTAATTTTTTTAAAAACACAAATACACGCCGTTTGCACCATAAAAGAGGAGAGGGGGAGAGAGAGAGAGATGGAAAAGGGGGAGAGAGAAGGGGGAGGAAAAGGAGAGAGAGAGGGGGGAGAGAGGGGAGAGAGAGAAGGCAAAAACCCTTTCATTCATTTTTGCAAAAGGGATGAAAATACGTTTTAAAAAGTATTAAGGGAAAGTGAGATGACATTGGGGGGGGGGGGGGGGGGGGGGGGGAGAAAAAGGGAGAGGGAGTGAGGAGAGAGAAGAGGAGAGAGAGAGGAGGATGGAAGGGAGAGGGGGAACAGATGAGAGGGAATGATTTGAAATTTGGGAAATGTACTAAAACGTACAATTTTAAATTTGCCTGTATAAAAAATCAGACGAAAAGGGAAAATGACAAATATGTTTCGGGGAAATTTGGAACATTCCCCAGCACACATGCACATGAGAGAAGGGGGAGAGGAGGGGAGGGGAGAGAGGAGAGAGAGAGAGGAGAGAGAGAGAGAGAGGGAGAGGGAAAGAGGCGAGGAGGGGAGGGGAAAAGGGGAGAGGGGAGGAAAAAAAGAAAAAGAAGGGGAGGGGAGAGAGAGGGAGAGAGGGGAGAGAGAGAGAGGGAAGAGTGAAAAAAAGGGGAAAATTTTAAAACATTTTTTTAAGATTTTTAAACCATTTGAAAAACCTTTTTTATAACCCCAACACAATATGCACAACACACACCACACCACAAACAACCCCACACACATATATATTTTAATTATATATATTTTTATTTATTTTATAATATATATATATATATTTATCCAATAATTTTGGACATATTTACACATACTTTTAAAAAAAATTTTTACCGCACACCTTTCACATAAATTTCGCACAAGTACATTTTTTATTATTCACACTTAACTTTCATTCAATTCAAAAAACATACTACTCATACACACACAATGGTTTTTTATTTAGTTTTTGATATATATAGATTATTTTATATTTGATAATATTAATATATATTTTTTATATTTTTTTATATTTATAAAATTTATATATAATTTCAAGGGTACTTGATTTCAAAAAAAAAAAAGAAGAAAAAAAAAAATTTGAAAAAAACAAATTTATTAAGTACATGAAAAGGGTGGTTTTTTTGCTTTTTTAGATTACTTGGGATTTCTTTTGGTTTTTTTTTTTTTTATTTTTATTTATGTTTCTTTTTTTTATTTTTTTTTACCGCAGAAGGGTGGGGGGTAAGTGGTTTTTTAAAAATTGTGGTAAAGGATTTTTTTTTTTGATGTATTCTGGAAAGGGAAGTTCCACAAAAAGGTTCCCCCGGGACGTTAGCTTGATTTAAATAGGTCAAATTTGGGGACTGGGTTTTGGGTTTTTTTAGAGTTTCTCGGGCGAGGGCTTTTTAGAATGTTTCATTAAAGTTTTTTGGACATTCCCGGTAAAAAATTTTTGGGGATCATTAGGGCCCCTTTTTTGTTTTTAGTATCTGGGGTTTAAAGGAAAAAATGTGAAGATGTTTTTAATCGAAACTTTCGAGGCTAGTTTTCTTAAGGGGGATTAGTTTGAGGCCCCTCGTTTATTTTAGGCTGAACAATGGTTTTAGTGTGTTTGCACCCTTTCGAAACCCAAATTTGTCGTTTCATTAAACAACATGGGGAATAAAATGAGCATGGGAAAAAAAAATTTACGGGGAATGAAGGGTTAAAGAAAGTGTTTGAAATTTTGGTGAGTGATAGAATTTTTTGGGAAAGTTTTTTCATTTGTAACGTTTTGTGGGGGTTCCAGCTGGGGGGGTATTGTCAATTTTTTAGTCCTAATATTTTTGAGGGGGACTTTTTTAACAAGTACTTTTTTTTGGGGGTATAGGAGGGAAAAAATTGGTGGCTTTTGTCTTTTTTGCCCAGGGGGGGAATTTTACTGAGTTTTGGGTTTTTTTTTTGGGGGAAGTTACTTTTTTTATGAATTGGTTTCCCTTTTACAGGTTGTTGGGGTTTTCTCTTGGGTAATTTTTTTTGAAAAACTGGAAGGATCTTTTGGCTGGGTGGATTTGTGGTGTCATCTGCAAAGGGGGTGATGTAGTTTTCACATGTAGGGGGGAGGGCATTTAATGTAGTTTTTGGGAAAAGTAGCGGGCCCCAAAGGAGCCTTGGGGAAACCCCCATACTTAAGAGTTGTTTTTTAAAAAAGAGACAGCCCCCTCCCGAAAAAGAAGGGATTGTTGTCGTTTTGTGAGTATGATTTTAGGGAAAGGTTTAAAGGGAAAGGATTTTGAAAAAACCGTATACTCCGTTTTGAATAAGGTTGCACCCCTTTTTAAAATTGGGTTTTAAATGAAAAAAGGTTAAATTTCATGCAAACCACACTTTTGCAAAATTTAAACCACCAAAAACAGAAATTGTAAACAACTGAGGATAAATTTGGGAAAACGTTTGTTAGTTTAAACACCCCCAAAAAAAAAACCTGAAAGCCCCCAAAAAAAAACGTGCAGGGCCCAAACCCCCACGTGCAAACAACCGGGAAACGGGAGCCCACCCCTATAAACTCGGCGGTGGGGAAACCAAAAACCCTTTCCCGATACGCGCAAACCCGCTCGAAAAAAATTTGTAGTTTTGTTTTAAGTTTTCCCCTTTTTTAAATATATATTTTAATATATATAAATTTTATATTTATTTATATTCAAAAAAAAAAGCTTTTTTCTTATGTCCCTTGATTTAAGAAAAGGGGGAGATAAGATTCATTAATTTTCCCGTGGTTGTAATTTGGGCCCAACTAAAAAAATATGTGCTTTAGGGGGGTGAAAGGGGAAAAAAAATAAAAAATGCTTTCTTTAAAAAGAGTTTCAGCAAGTTTATAGTTCCCCAAAGGGGGGACAAACTCCCTTTTTGAGGGAAAAACCATAACATTTAAATCTGGGCAGATCGGTTTTTCGAAACCCGATTGTTTCTCCTCAGGCCCCCCGGAAAAATGGTTTAATTTTACTCCTTGCCTTTTTTGGTTTTAAGAAGGGAAAGCTATCCCAGAAAAGGTGGTATGCAAAAAACCGTAGTTTGTTTGTTGAGTTTTCAAAAAACCAAACCAAAAGGGGCCCCCTAAAAAGGGAAAAAAAAAATCATGGGAAAAAGCACAACAAGCTAAATTTTTTTGTGAAAAAAAAGAAAATAGGGAAAAAATTTTAAACCCCTAAAGACACAAAATTTCCCGGGGGCCCGTTCTTTGGAAATTTAAACCGCTCGGGAAGTTGCCGGAATGGTACTCGGGATTATCCTTGGAATTTATTGTTTTTTTTAGTTTTTGTTCCTTTGGGGGGGAAAATTTATTTTCCCAAGGGAAATGGCCCTCAAACAAATGTTGGCCACTGTTGGAAAAGAAACATTTTCCTTTAAAAAGGCCTGAAAATGTTTTTTTGGGCCCCTTTTAAATAAAAGGACCATGTCACCCAGTCTTTAAAAATTTTTTATTGTTGGTTTAAAATACATTATTACTGGGCTGAGTTTAAATTTTTCAAGACGAGGTCTCGCGGGGCACAAAATGGCAGGCGCTTTCCCCCACGTGTTAGCTCAATGGGCCCCCCGGCTTGGAGTTTTTCCTATCACTGGCCGTGCTAAAACGATTTGGGTGTGTGTGTGTGTGGGGGGTTGTGTGGGGGTGTTTTGTGTGTGTGTGTGTGTGGGGTTTTTGTGTGTCTGGTTTTGTGTGTGGTGTGCTGGGGACGTCTGATGTTTTGTCTGCTTGCGCGCATGTGTTTTTGTAGGGGTGTATGTGCTTGTGCGTGTTTGTCAAAAGGGGCGGCGCGCCGGGGCGCGCGTTTTGTGTTTTGTATGTGGTGTGTGGGTGTGGGTTTTTGTGTGTGTGTGTGTGTGTGTGTGTGGTGGCACGTGTGCGGTGTTTGTGTGTGGTTACTTGTAAGGAAAGGGCCCTTCGGGGAAAATGACCAGTTAATTTTTGGATCAATATTAATAGTTGGGATTATCTTAGAAATTTAAGGAAAGTGACAGTACTGTTTGTGTTTTCTATTTTTAATTATCCAATTTTAACAAAAACAGCATCAACAACGATGATGATAATAATGTAAAAAATAATGATAAAAACGATAGCAACCAAAAAAAAACAAAAAAACAAAATTTTTGATGATTTGTGTTTATGATGGTGATGTTTATGATGATGATGATGTTGGGTGAAAATTAAAATCAATAAAATAATAATAATTTTATAACTACAATACTAACAATAGTTTCTGTGAGGGTTATAATAAAAAATTTTTTTGTTTAAAGATATTCGAAGAGGGAAAGTAATTAAAAATTTATAATAATTTTTGTTTATAATAACGCGCAGCGTAGAAATTTTAAAAGTAGTTGGGGTTTTTTTTTTGTAGTCATAGTTGTTGTTGTTGTAGCAGTTTTTGATTTTTAATGATAATAGTAATATTTTTAATGATGTTTATAATAATAATGAGGGGATTTGAAGAAGGGAAATAGAAGTAGAAGAAGAAAAAAAATAATAATAATAATAAAGATAAAAATTTAAAAATTCTAATTTCTTTTGTATTTTTTATCTCACTGTGGTTTAAAAAAATTTAAAGATGAAAGTGGGGATGAGAATACACAAACAGGAAAAGAAAACCACCACCAAAACAACAACCAAAGGGGAAAAATCATCATTTATTCCTCACCAAACACCATCTTTTATAAATTTTCATCATATCATCATCACCACAAAAAATAAAGATAACCAAAATGGTATTTCCAATAAAAACAAATTTTAAAAAAAACAAAAATTTTAAAGAAACAGACCACCACCACCACCACCACCAAAAGCCCACTGTCGTACACAGATTGAAATAGCCCATGACCCGTTTAAAAGGGGGCCCTCGGGCATAGTGCGTGTGGTCAGTGTGTGACCCGTGGGCCCGGGCAGGCAGCGTGTGGGTTTTTTGGGGCCCGTGGGGCAGCCCGCCCCCTGTCCCGGCAGTCCCCTTTTTCCCCCTACCCAAACCCCCTGATCCCGCCAAAATCGTTCACCAAAGGGGGGTTGTTCAGTAGGGGCCGATCACACGAAGCAACCCGTGCGTTTTGCGGCAACAATGCGCTTTGGAATTTTAAAATGGCTCAAACACGCAA
Source organism: Conus ventricosus (assembly GCA_018398815.1). Lineage (NCBI taxonomy): Eukaryota > Metazoa > Mollusca > Gastropoda > Neogastropoda > Conidae > Conus > Conus ventricosus. The sequence continues at coordinate 18,157 of JAFLJL010016348.1, forward strand.
GGTTATGGATATAAAAAAAGCCCAAAAAAAAAAAACAAACAAAAAAAAACAAACCCAAAAAAAACACCAAAAGTGCCCCACAACACACACCACACACACACACCAACGCACGCAAGGGACGCACGCACGACGCACGCACGCACGCACGCAGCACGGGGGCCCCCCCCAAACACACACAACCCAACCCACACAAAACACACCTAACGCAGTTTGTCCGCCCACATTTTCATGCAAAAACGCGGGGTGTTTCTACAACAAGAAAAAAAAACAACAAAAAAACACAACTACCTTTTTTTAATATACTACTACTATAATCTAAATACTCTATACTACTACTAAATCATTAACGTGATTAAATGAAAAAAAGCAAAAAAAAAAGATAATTTATTGTTAACCTTCAAAAAAATAGAAAGGGGGTGAAATCAAGGAAAACACCAGGGGGAAACAAACCCCAGCCCAAAAAAATTTCAGGGGAAAAAAAAAAAATAAAATGCCTCATTTTTCCCCCAATGCTCATTTTCCCCCCACGTGACTTTGTCCCACTCCTGTTTACCGGGTTTTTTGGGTAACCAACCTCGTGCAAAAAGAACTCCCACTAGTGAAATACGAAGTTACTACTTCTGTCCCTCCCAATTCTTTGGATACAAAAATTTTCGTTTTCCTTTCCCTCTACGGACAAAACCGTTGGCCCCGTGTTGGGGCGTCCCCTTGCAGGCAGTTCAACCCCCATGTGAATGGCCCAGGGCTGGGGATTAACGATTCTTTTTTTGGCGCTCAAGCCCACCGGCTTTAAATTTTTCATGCATTGGGGGGGAGCACGTGTGTTAGTCCCTTTGTCGACCCCCCGCCTTTAAAGGTTTTGAAGGGTTTTTGGGGTTTTTTGGGGCAAGGGGGGGAGATTTCGTCAGTGAAATTAAAAGTTGGTAATTGCCTGCGCTCTCAACACTTTCACAACCCTTTGGGATTTTGCCCCTCCCGATAAGACTTTGGGTGTGGGGTGTTGTTGTGCGTGGTGTGTGTGTGTGTGTGTTTTGTGTGTGTTTTGGGGTTTTGTGTGTTGTGTGGGGTGTGCGGGCGTGCGTGCGTGCGTGCGTGCAGGGGCATGAAATTTAGTTTTGTTGGGTTTTTGTGCGAAAGCTGTTAATTTTCTCAGCAGACCCCGGGCAAGTTTGGTGTTTACCAGCGTGCTGCAAGAAAAAACACGAAAAAACTGTGACAGTAAGATGGGCTTCCATTTAGGGGTTTTTCCCCCCCTGCCCCTCACTGTCAGCGTGGTCTAAAACCAGTTGAGGTCATGGAAATAGAAATGGCCCTGTTTTTATGGTGTTCAACATTGGTTTAAAAATGTGACAATAAAAATGTTTTTAAAAAAAGTTCTTTTAGGGGGGGTGCCCTTTTTAAAAGGCTCACAGGCTTTTACAAAAAAAATTTTTTTTTTTAAATATAAAAAATTTTCAAAAAAACAAAAAACTTTTTTCCAAAAAACCCTAAACCCCGTACCTCATCAATTTTGACAATGAAAAATAAACCCAAAGAGGGGGGGGGGGGGGGGGGGGGGCAACCAGAAATTTACAACCCCCACACAGACAGACACACAGAACACAGACACACAAACACACCACACAAAACAACCCCAAAAACACACAAAAACCCCCAACCCCCCAAAAAAAACAACACATGCCCAATGTCAGTTTTCAAAATTAACATTAAACCGTTAAAGCTTTACACACCCTTTTAAAAGGACAAAAATGGTTTTTTATTTAAAAAAAAATTTCCTTTTAACAGTGGGTTTTGGGCTTTCAAAAGGGGGAAAAACAGAGTTAGGTTTTTTGGGGAGGGATAAA
>JAFLJL010016348.1:26879-44297 GCA_018398815.1 Conus ventricosus
TGCGACCTTAGTAGACCACAATGCTCGTGCAAGGAAAGAGGAAAATGAAGGCATTCAGACTGAGAACCACACTTAGCGCCATGTTTAGCTGCCCTGTCTACCTTTTCGTTATCGTATAAAGAACAGTGAGATGGTATCCAAGCCTTACAACAGCACACCCGGCCAGAAATGATTATGGAAATCAGTTGTTTAATACACGTGCTAATTGCAAGGGGTACTCAGATAACGTTTTGTGGGATACTACCTCCTGTAGGTGTGGACCTACTGATGTCCTGTAGATGTGGACCTACTGGTGTCCTCCTGTAGGTGTGGACCTACTGATGTCTTCCTGTAGATGTGGACCTACTGATGTCCTCCTGTAGATGTGGACCTACTGATGTCCTCCTGTATGTGTGGACCTACTGATGTCCTGTAGATGTGGACCTACCGGTGTCCTCCTGTAGGTGTGGACCTACTGATGTCCTCCTGCAGATGTGGACCTACTGATGTCCTCCTGTAGATGTGGACCTACTGGTGTCCTCCTGTAGGTGTGGACCTACTGATGTCCTCTTGTAGATGTGGACCTACTGATATCCTCCTGTAGGTGTGGACCTACTGATGTCCTCCTGCAGATGTGGACCTGCTGGTGTCCTCCTGTAGGTGTGGACCTGCTGGTGTCCTCCTGTAGGTGTGGACCTACTGATGTCCTCCTGTAGGTGTGAACCTACTGATGTCCTCCTGTAGGTGTGGACCTACTGATGTCCTCCTGTAGTGTGGACCTACTGTGTCCTCCTGTAGGTGTGTGACCTTAGACCTAGATGACCTCCTGTATATGTGGACCTACTGATGTCCTCCTGTAGGTGTGGACCTACTGATGTCCTCCTGTAGGTGTGGACCTACTGATGTCCTCCTGTAGGTGTGGACCTACTGATGGCCTCCTGTAGGTGTGGCCTACTGATGTCCTCGTGTAGGTGTGGGCCTACTGATGTCCTCCTTCCTGTAGGTGTGGACATACTGATGTCCTCCTGTTGGTGTGGACCTACTGATGTCGTGTAGGTGTGGACCTACTGATGTCCTCCTGTAGGTGTGGACGTACTGATGTCCTACTGTAGGTGTGGACCTATTGATGTCCTGTAGGTGTGGACCTACTGATGGCCTCCTGTTGGTGTAGACCTACTGATGTCCTCCTGTAGGTGTGGACCTACTGATGTCCTCCTGTAGGTGTGAACCTACTGATGTCCTCCTGTAGGTGTAGACCTACTGATGTCCTCCTGTAGGTGTGGACCTACTGGTGTCCTCCTGTAGGTGTGGACCTACTGATGTCCTTCTGTAGGTGTGGACCTACTGATGTCCTCCTGTAGGTGTGGACCTACTGATGTCCTCCTGTAGGTGTGGACCTACTGATGTCTTGTAGATGTGGACCTACTGATGTCCTCCTGTAGGTGTGGACCTACTAATGTCCTCCTGTAGTGTGGACCTACTGATGTCCTCCTGTAGGTGTGGACCTACTGATGGCCTCCTGTAGGTGTGGCCTACTGATGTTCTCGTGTAGGTGTGGGCCTACTGATGGCCTCCTGTTGGTGTGGACCTACTGATGTCTTGTTGGTGTGGAACCCCTACTGATGTCCTCCTGTAGGTGTGGACCTACTGATGTCCTCCTGTTGGTGTGGACCTACTGATGTCGTGTAGATGTGGACCTACTGATGTCCTCCTGTAGGTGTGGACCTACTGATGTCCTCCTGTAGGTGTGGACCTACTGATGTCCTCCTGTTGGTGTGGACCTACTGATGTCGTGTAGATGTGGACCTACTGATGTCCTCCTGTAGGTGTGGACCTACTGATGTCCTCCTGTAGGTGTGGACCTACTGATGTCCTCCTGTAGGTGTGGACCTACTGATGTCCTCCTGTAGGTGTGACCTACTGATGTCCTCCTGTAGGTGTGGACCTACTGATGTCCTGTAGGTGTGGACCTACTGATGTCTTGTAGGTGTGGACCTACTGATGTCCTCCTGTTGGTGTGGACCTACTGATGACCTCCTGTTGGTGTGGACCTACTTATGGCCTCCTGTGGGTGTGGACCTACTGATGTCCTCCTGTAGGTGTAGACCTACTGATGGCCTCCTGTTGATGTGGACCTACTGATGTCCTGCTGCTGATCGTGTGCAGGTGGAATCCAAACCTTCAAGATCCCCGTAGCCCTAGGGCTGGGTTTTAATGCTATGAACCACCCAGCAGTAGGATGTCTTGACTTCCAGCTGTACTCAGAAGGACGTGGGGGAAAGATCGGACAACACTGGGTGGTGGTGGTGGGGGGGGGGGGGGGGGCAGATTTATAGGTTCTGTGAACCGGCCTCCCTCCTTGTCTTACTCCAGCCGGCGGATAGTACCAAAATGAAAAATGCTCCCAGCGTTCATAGAAAAAGTAAGACGATAATAAATTTGTTGGCGCCAACCACATCATGACTGGAAATCTATGATGGGTTACAAGTACAGAACACAATGACGGCCGTATGTCTGCAGAAGGAGATTCTGTGTGGGTCGCGGCATGAAGATACACAGGACGAGAGAGAGCTGCATGAAGACTCCGAAGAAGAGACAGCCAAGCACTACACCAGCAGCTTATGACGTCGGAAAAACAGGGCGAGGATTCCAGTCACATTTCTGACATCAATGCTGGATATTCAGACAAGAAACTGATACTGGCCCTAGATACGAAAAAGAAAACTCAACTTACCAACCGTAAGTTCAAAGGATGATGGGAGAAATGAGATGAAAAGAAAGTCAACAGACTAGATGCACGAATATGTTCCGCTGAACGAAAGAGACAAACAAATTACAAGACAAAACACGACGCGTGTCGACCTCTTTGTTCTTCTTCAGGCAAGACAAAACACGACGCGTGTCGACCTCTTTGTTCTTCTTCAGGCAAGACAAAACACGACGCGTGTCGACCTCTTTGTTCTTCTTCAGGCAAGACAAAACACGACGCGTGTCGACCTCTTTGTTCTTCTTCAGGCAAGACAAAACACGACGCGTGTCGACCTCTTTGTTCTTCTTCAGGCTAGACAAAACACGACGCGTGTCGACCTCTTTGTTCTTCTTCAGGCAGACAAAACACGACGCGTGTCGACCTCTTTGTTCTTCTTCAGGCTAGACAAAACACGACGCGTGTCGACCTCTTTGTTCTTCTTCAGGCAGACAAAACACGTTCGAACACATTGTAACACTGAAAAAACGAGCAGTTCGACCTCATTTGTCTTCATAGGCATGGACAAAACACGGCTTGATTTGGTTCTTCTTCATGAGAAAACAGAGTGTTCGATCTTTGTTCTTCTTGCTAGAAAAACAGACGCGTGTCGATTTTTGTTCTTCTTCGCAAGACAACATGAGTGCGTTTTGTTCTTGCTCAAGCAAGACAAACAATGCGTGTCGGCTCTTGTTGTCTCTTCTTCGGCAAACAAACACGACGTGTGAACATCTTGTTTTCTTCAGCTAGACAAAAAGGCGTGTGACCCTTGTCTTCTTCAGGCAAGACAAAACACACGCGTGTCGACCTCTTTGTTCTTCTTCAGGCAAGACAAAACACACGCGTGTCGACCTCTTTGTTCTTCTCAGGCAAGACAAAACACGAACGCGTGTCGACCTCTTTGTCTTCTTCAGGCAAGACAAAACACGACGCGTGTCGACCTCTTTGTTCTTCTTCAGGCAAGACAAACATCGTTCAAAACAATGAAACACGAAGAACGAGCATTTACTGCCTCAAATGTGGGCGTCAAATGGATGCGACAAAATAGGCTAAATGATTGTGCGTCCAATTTCATGAGATAAGAGATTGTTCGTTCTTTGTTTTCGTTGTCTTGAATATTGTAAGTTCGTTTTTTTTTTTTTTTTTCGTAGTCTTGAGTGCTTTTTTGTCTTGCTCAACGAAGACCGAAGAGGTCAAATGCGTCGTGGTTTGTCTTGTTTTTTCTCTGTCGTTTCGGCGGAACAGTAACTGAAGTTGAAAATCTAGTGTTAGGGACAGCACAGTCTGTTTGTCTCTACAAGGCGAAACCCTTAGTGTTAGGACAGCACAGTCTGTTTGTCTCTACAAGGCGAAACCCTTAGTGTTAGGGACAGCACAGTCGTTTGTCTCTACAAGCGGAAACCCTTAGTGTTAGGGACAGCACAGTCTGTTTGTCTCTACAAGGCGGAAACCCTTAGTGTTGGACAGCACAGTCTGTTTGTCTCTACAGGCGGAAACCCTTAGTGTTAGGGACAGCACAGTCCTTTGTCTCTACAAGGCGGAAACCCTTAGTTTTAGGGACAGCACAATCTTTGTCTCTACAACGGAAACCCTTAGTGTTAGGGACAGCACAGTCTGTTTGTCCTCTACAAGGCGAAACCCTTAGTGTTAGGGACAGCACAGTCTGTTTGTCTCTACAAGGAGGAACTCCTTGTTTAGGGACAGCACAGTCTGTTTTTAGTGTTAGGGACAGCACAGTCTGTTTTAGTGTTAGGGACAGCACAGTCCTGTTTGGTCTTACAAGGCGGAAAGGAAGAACAGGCCTCTCTGTCGACGTAAATATCCCAAACCCATCAGCTGCAAGCCATTTCAGACAACTTCTTCTGCATGTGTGATGCACGTGCTTAAAAAGGCGTAGCAGTCTTGCCGTTTTCTAATAAATATCGGAAAAGTACAGGCTTGCCATTGATCGACTGTGGTGCTCCCATAGATCAGGAAGAAGAAAGGAAACCACATCAAACAAAAAAGCAGTAGTCTGCAGCCTCAGCCTTGGACTGTCCATTATATTAGGCAACATGTGGCCACATAATCAGACTGTCCATTATATTAGGCAACAGGTGGCCACATGATCAGGGGGTAAGAAGCGTGATGATATTGTCCCAACTGTGTTTGTGAGCTTGTAAAGCTCGTAGCTCCTCGCTGAAGGCAACAGAGGGTTGGCTGGCCGCTCAATTGCTTGGTTTGACCGAGACTGCACCAAAGACTTCTCTTCTTCTTTTATGTGGATTGACAGATGCTCGTGTCATTTCCGGGCTAATATATGGGCTTAGAGATCTTCATTATTTCAAAGCATGATTCTGTGTAAAAAAAAAAAAAAAAGTAAGATAGTCCCTATACGAGAGAGAGAGAGAGAGAAAAGAGAGAGAGAGAGAGAAGAGAGGACAAAACTAATGAGGGTATTGAATAAGCAAGTGTGTGTGTGTGTGTTTGTGTGTGTGTGTGTGTGTGTGTGTGTGTGTGTGTTTATGCTTTTTTTGTGACAGCTTTGAACGCACAACTCAAGAATCCCATCTCATTGCCAAACTGGGCACACTACACCCCCAAGGCATCAATATCCAACAATAACCAAACACACATACCCACCTTTTCCCACACCAGTTTGGCAAAATCCCCTACCAACACACACACATACACACACACATACACACACACTTACATACACCACCACACATCCCCTTCACTCACTTCATACAGTAGTTACAGCAACCCTCCATCTATTTAATCTTAGTTTTGTATTATCCTTCCCCTTAAATCCCCCCCCCCCCACCCCCCCTTTTTTTTCTTTTTTTTTCCCCTTACCTTTATTATCAATCCACCATTACCACAACCATCAGAAAGATATCACACCATCCCAATAAAACTGGACACACAACCCTATCATATCACACACACACACCTCCCCTGACGCAACCCCCCCCCCCCCCCCCCCCCCCCCCCCCCCCCCCCTCCGTTTCCTCTCCCATAAACCCCCGGGGCCGCATGTCATTTCCGCCCACCAAACACATGGACAAGAACGGATAAGTCATTTTTCATTCTTTTTTCGTTTTTCGTTGTTTGTACTGTCCCACATGTTAAATGTGATTTATTTTTTCGCCTGAACGCCGGAAGAAGACCCAAGTGTTGAAATGCATCGTGTCTTGTCTTGTGCTTTGTTTGTCAATGTCATTGGCGGTAAGTTCTAAACAAACTCTATTCCTAATCTAAAAAATAAAGATAATTTTGACTTCACACACACACACACACACACACACACACACACACACACACACACACACACACACACACACACACACACACATACACACACACATATATATATATATATATTTTAATATATTATATATATATATATATATATATATATATATAATATATATAATGCTGAACAATTAAGCAGTGGGGGGAAACAAGTGCAGGCTATCAATTCTTCAGTTGTTATAGTAATGACTTGGCAAGATTTAAACTTTAGAAAAAAAAATTGAAGATGAGAAAACGGGGAATTTACTATAAATATGAGAAAACCCTTCACTAGCTGCCTGAGGGAACCATCGTGATTCCTCTCGAAGGTACATCTATTTGTATTGCCTGCTCATAGGTCTTTCGTCCGCTGGATCGGACTCATCAGGAGATGCGGCTGGTGTGTCTGTGCTCTTGGTGTCAAACAGAGGAGTCAAATTACCACGTTCTGTGGTTACTGAGGAGAAACAATCAGGTTTCGAAATATCAGTATCTGACCAGGAGTTATATGTTAGTGAGTTTCCTCCCCATTGGAAAATTGTCTCCCCCTTGGAGACTATAAGCTTGCTGAAGGCTCACTTTGAGAAGCATTTATTTTATTTTTCCCCCTTCACCCACTCAAGCACATACTGTTTGTTAGGCAGAATTATCTACCACTGCAGATATGAATGCTTATCTCCCCTATTTCTTCAATCTAAGACATAAGAGCAAGCTTTGTTTATAACTGAATATTTCTTGCAGTCATTGCAACACAAGCTGCTCTGTAAGTTGCTGGAATGGTGTCCAGTACTTATCCTTGGAATGTATTAGTTCATTGTAATTTAGTCCTTGCGGATTCATTCCAAGAACTGGCCTCAGCACTTGTGTCTTAAGAGGTTATCTTTTTATATTTTCTACTTTTCACAAGAAAATGTAACTTGTTTTGCTCTTTCATGATTTTCTTTTGCTTCTAGGTGGTACCTTTGTTGGTTTTTTGAAAACTCAACAAACATACTACGTATTGACACCGCCTTTTTCTGGGATAGCATTCTTCGTAAAACAAAAGGGCAGAGGATCAAATTTCCACTTCTGCGGTTACTGAGGAGAAACAATCAGGTTTCGAAATATCGGGATCTGACCAGGATTATATGTTAGTGAGTTTCCTCCCCATTCGAGATTGTCAAGGAGCGTGAAACTCTCACAAAAGGCATTAGACGCTTGGAGGAAAGGGACTTGTACGTGTATACAATAGTATAGACCCATTAACCAGGGTACCTTACCTCGCAACGCCGAACGTGTGAAAAGCCGATGGTCAGTGACAAACAAACTAGGAGAGAGTTCGACTCCGGTGGCAAAGGGGGAAGGGAAATTTTTTTATTTTCCCATCCCCAAAAAAAAAAAACCCCCCCATTTCACCCCTTTTTGGCCAAGGGCCAAAAAAAATTTCAAAAAACCCAACCCCCTTCCCCCCTTTTCCCTTTTCCCATGTGTGATGCACGTGTTTAAAAAAGGCGTAGCATTTTGCCTTTTTCTAAAAAAATATGGGGAAAAGTACAGCTGCCAGACACTGGGGCCCCCAAGATCGGGGAAAAAAAAGGAAAACCCACTCAAAAAAAAAAGCAGTAGTCGCAGCCTCAGCCTTAAATGTAAATTAATTAGGCAACTGTGGACATAATCAGAGCCCATTATATTGGCAACGGGGCCACAGGACGGGGGTAAGAAGCGTGATGAATTGTACCAGTTTTTGGGCTTGAAAGTTTGACCCCTCGCTGAAGGCAACAGAGGGTTGGCGGGCCCCCAAATTGTTGGGTTTTGACCGAGACGCCCAAAAAACTTCCTTTTTTTTTTTTTTGTGATTGAAGATGCCGTGTTTTTTGGGGAAAAATTTGGGGTTGGTTTTCATTATTTCAAAGCATTTCTGTAAAAAAAAAAAAAAAAGAAAATTTCCCCTAACGGAGAGGAGGAGAAAGGGAAAAGAGAGGAAAGGAAAAGAGAGGACAAAACTAATGAGGGTATTGAATAAGCAAGTGGGTGTTGTGTTGTGGGGTGTGTTTGGGTGTGTGTGTGTGGTTTATGCTTTTTTGTCAGTTTGAACGAAAACTCAAGATCCCTTTTTTGCCAAACTGGCACAACCCCCCCAAGGATCAAAATCCAACAATAACCAAACACCATACCCACCTCTTCCACACCATTGGAAAACCCCCTCCCAAACACACCAAAAACACACACTACACACACCTTACTACCCACCACCACACCCCCCTTCACTCACTTCATACAAATTCAGCAACCCTCCCCTTTTAAAAACTTTTTTTTGTATTACCTTCCCCTTAAAAATCCCCCCCCCCCCCCCCCCCCTTTTTTTCTTTTTTTTTCCCCTTCCATTATTATAATCCCCTTTACCAAACCATCAGAAAAACCCCTCCCAAAAAACGGACCAAACCCCTATCTATCACCACCACACCTCCCCTGACCAACCCCCCCCCCCCCCCCCCCCCCCCCCCCCCTCCGTTTCCTCTCCCAAAAACCCCCCGGGGCCCATTCTTTCCCCCCCACCAAAACACATGGACAAGAGGTAATCATTTTTCTTCTTTTTTCTTTTTTCGTTGTTTGTACTTCCCAATGAAAATGTTTTTTATTTTTTCGCCTAAAACCCGGGAAAAAAAGACCCCCAAGGGTTGAAATGCTGTGTTTGTCTTGTCTTTGTTTGTCATGTCATTTGGCGGAAAGTTCAAACAAACTCTATTCCTAATCAAAAAAAAAAGAAAATTTTTTGACTTCACACACACACACACACACACCACAACACACACACACAACACACACACACACACACACACCACCACAACACCACACATATAATATATATATATAAAAAATTAATATATATTAAAATATATTAATATATATAATATATATAATGCTGAAAAATTTAGCAGGGGGGGGAAAAATGCGGGCTATCAATTCTTCATTTTTATAATGACTTGGAAAAGTTTTAAATTTTTAGAAAAAAAAAATTGAAAGAGAAAAGGGGGAATGTACATAATAGGGAAAAAACCCTTCACTAGCTGCCTGAGGGAACCACGTGTTTTCCTCCGAAGGTACATCTTTTTTGTTTGCCGCCCTAGGTCTTTCGTCCGCGGATCGGACTCCAGGGAAAATGGGGCGGTTGTGCCCTGTTCTTGGTGTCAAACAGAGGAGTAAAATTACCATTCTTGGTTATGAGGAAAACAATCGGTTTCGAAACAGTATTGCCAGGGGTTATATGTTATGAGTTTCCTCCCCATTGGGAATTGTCCCCCCTTGGAGACTATAAGCTTGCGAAGGCCCCTTGAAAACATTTTTTTTTTTCCCCATTAAACCCACTAAAAGCCTACTGTTGTTAGGCAATTATCTACCATGCAGATTGAAGCTTATCTCCCCTATTTCTTCAATCTAAGACTAAGAGCAAGCTTTTTTTATAACTAAATATTTCTTGCGTCATTGAAAACAAAAGTGCTCTTAATTTTGCTGGAATGGTGCCCCAGTACTTTCCTTGGAATGTTTATTCATTGAAATTTTATCCCTTGCGATTCATTCCAAGAACGGGCCCCCTCGACTTGTGTTTTAAAAGAGGTTTTCTTTTTATATTTTCTATTTTCACAAAAAATGTAACTTTTTTTGGGCCTTTCATGATTTTCTTTTGTTTTTAGGGGTACCTTTGGGTTGGGTTTTTTTGAAAACCAACAAACACTACATTGCACACCCCTTTTTCTGGTACATTTTTTCGAAAAAAAAAAGGGCGAGGATTAAAATTTACCACTTCTGCGGTTCTGGGAGAAACAATCATTTCAAAATATGGGTATCGACCAGGATTATATGTTAGTGATTTCCCCCATCGAGATTGCAAGGGAGCGGAAACCTCTCACAAAAGGCATTAGACGCTTGGGGAAAAAGGGACGTTGTACGTGGTAAAAAATGGGAAATAGCCCAATTAACCAGGGTCCTTACCCCGCAAGGGCCGAACGTGTGAAAAAAGGGCCCCAAAGTGGCAGATACAAAAAACACCTAGGAGGGGGGGGGAGTTGGGGCCCTCCCGGTGGCAAAGGGGGGAAAGGGGATTAACCACTACGACCTCGCGCCCCAAGTGACGCAAAATGCTCGGTCCAGCTGGGGTTCTTTTGTAAAATCATAAAGAAGGGGTTTTTGGGTTTCGTTCGGAGGGTGTTCCGTGGGCACTGGTTGGTTCTATTGTCAGCGGGCGAATCGTGTGGGGTTGTAGTAGCCCTTTTTTAAGAAAATTTACGTTTTAAGAAACCCACCGTTTCGGCGGGAATTTTTCGATGTCCATTGGGCTAAGTGTTGTTTGTAATAAATTTAGGTGGGGTGTGTGTAAATCTGAGGTGGGAGAAGTACAATGGAGAATTCAGGGTACTTGTGAACTGGGGGTTTTGAGAAGCAGCGTGGACAAAGGCATGGCCCAAAGGGAACCCTTGTTTCCCTCCCTAATAAACTGAGGGAAACAACGTAGAGGAGAACAATCAGGAGAAGAGAGAAGCGGGGAGAAGAGAGAGAAGAGGAAGGAGTGACAGGAAAGAAGGGTCGGAGAAAGGGGTCGGGAGATGAAGAGACAAAAGGTTTAGAGTTAAAGACAACTGGAAGAGAAGGAAACAAATTTAAACCCCAAAAAGGGTGAAAAGCAACTGAATTTGAACCCAGAGGGGGTAAGAAACAAAGAAGAAAATTTTCTACGCGAGCCCAGAACGCCCACGAAACCCAGTCCTTAAACCGGGACCATCAACCCAAGGGCGTCACCACAGCACGTGAAGAAACTAAGAAACGTGTTAAAAGAACGTGGTGTGGTGTGAAAGCGGTTTGTTGTGAAAACCTGGCCAGTAAGAATCTTTTTTTAAAACCCGGGATTAGGAGGTATTTCTTTAGGGGGTTTATTTGTGCATCGTGAAATTTGGGAAATTTTTGTTTGATTATAATTTGCAAAAAAATTGTATTTTCTTGGTAGCTGTGAAGAGAGACGAATGTGTGACACCCCTTTCCCCAGAGAGGGGCGAATTTTTGGTGTGGCGGGTTAGCTATGCGTGTAGAGGCAAAGAAACCTTTGGGTGGTTAAGCCTGACAAAATAATCAATTTTGTGAAACTTAACAATACCTCAGTTTTCCCCCCCGGGACAAAGGGGCGACCTCCCAGGATTGCATGGCCCAAATTATTTTAGGAGGAAACAAATGATAAAATAGTAGGGGCGAAGCCCACTAAAGGCTTTTTAAATTAGCTTTTTCTAATTTTTTTCCTTTATTTTTGAGTGTTGATATTGACTTGTGTGTGGGGTGGTTGTATTAATCAAAGGTCGTTCAGAGAAACGAAGAACGAGGTTTAGTCATAATCTCACAGAAGCGGGGTTTAAGTTTAAGGCTCCTTTGTTTTGGGAAACACTACCATGGTTGGTGTACCATAATGTTTATAATAAAAAGTGTACTGACTTTTCCGGTCTAAAGAGTAACTGTTTTAGGGGTGCAAAACATATCGAAAAAAAAAAGGGCGAAAAAGTTTACTCCCATTGAAACGATGAGTTTGGGGGAGAAACTGGGATATACGGGAGAAACTGCGTAGTTTCATTAAACTCAGCAAAGATGAGAGAGGAAAAGAGGAAAGGGAAATTTAAAAGGAACTATAGAGGGAGAAACCCTGCTCAAAGGTAAAGCAATCAGGGTGCACTGCCAGAGCAAGAGCGATGCAGAGTGCAGCTGCCCGTGCAGGGGGCAAGACGAAGCGGAATCAGATTTTAGCGAAACAAATTGAGTTGGGGAAAAAATAAAATTGAAAAAGCATGAAATGGAACCAGTTCGAGTCAAAAGGCCGCGACTAAATTTCGCACCTAGACTTAACTCCTACTGTTTCAAGAAGAAACGATTTGAGATGCCTATTCAGTCGGGTTTTAATCGGTTCCCAGACGAGGGGTGGCCCTGGCCCCAAAAAAACTGGCAATAAACCTGTTCCTTGTTGACAGGTTTTGTGGTTACACACATTTTCCACCTACCCAAAGGGGACAAGAGATTTTGACAAGGGAAACAAACATACTAAAGGATATATTTGACTGAAGAAGGTTTTTGGCGTAAGTTTTGCGAGGCGAGAACGAAAAGGGTGGACTAACACAGTTCGGGTTAGACAAATCATTACTTTAACAAATGGATAGAAGGTGAAGTGGGCTGTGTTTTTTAAAGGGCCCCAAGACACGGTGATGAAAAAAAATCTTGACGGTTGTGGCCGGCCCAAAAACCCCAAGGAGAGGGGTCGTGAAAATATGAAGTACTTGAAGCACAGGAATTTTCCGTAAGCGAGGGGCGACTTGCCTCAACAAGAAAGGCCGGAGGGTATCCAGAGGACGGGAGGGCCCGCACATGACTCACCGGCGGTCAGTATTCACACCCAAAAGGGCCCCCGGCGTCACGTGAGCAAACAAGGGGGAAAAACCCTTGCCCGTGGGTAGGGGAAAGGCGTACCTGGGTTTTCTGTCAATAAACAGGGCACTTGGCTAGGGTTTTTATTTTTTGTCACGAAGGGAGCAGCAATGAGGATCGGGCCCAAAAGAAGGGTAGAAAGAGATGGAAAAGATGACAGTGTTTTTTTTGTCTGGATTTGTGTGTGTTCACAGATTCGGGGTAAAGGATGTGCAAAAGGCAGAGTAGGGGACTTGTGGTTAAATGTCTTAAGAAATTGGGGGGCACTGGTGTTTGGGGAAGGAGTCCCCGGTTTTAAAAAACAATTACAGGTAAAACCAGAGGGGTAGACAAATAGATGAACATAGCAAAATTTAAAAAGGCCCAGGTGTTTTTGCTACACCATTTTTAGTGGGAATGTACAGGGTTGGCTTTCCGAAGCCGCCGTATGATTTGGTAATTGGGAACATTCCAGGGGCACGTGGGTACGAAAACCCAGACGCTGACTTCTGTGTCAACGAGAAAAGGAACCCCATGAAAAAAGGCCCCCGGCGTCAAACACCCAGAAAACACTGGGGCGTGTCCGGGGGACTAATCCCACTCACTTACAAGCAGAACAAAGGGCGATATTCGCTAGAAAACTGGTTGGTTTTGCTCACGAGGGGAGAAAAAAATGTTAAAGAGGGGACAATCGGGTTTGGTTAGAGACGGGATATTGTACCCAAATTTTACTCATTTGCGTTCGGGAAAAACGAAGAAGCGATGTTGTGCCTACGAAAGCAAAACGGCGGTGATTCCCAAAAAAAAATGTGACTCACCTCGGGGCCCTCTCTTTTAAAAAGGCCACACAAAAGAGGTGACGCAGAGTATACTGGCCCGGGATCCTTTTTGGTCAGGCGTTTTTGGCACAAGCAGCACATGCCGCGGGTAGGGAAGGGGTGTGTACAGAAAAAGGGGAAACAGACTGGTCTTACAAAGAGTTGCCAAAAAAAAAACCTCGAGGTCAGGTGTTTGTGCGTGGTTTTGCAGTGTCGGTAACTGAGTGGTTGGGTGCGGGCCCTGATAGAGAAGGGGAGAAATTTCCGTAGAAACTAAATTTTTATGGCCACAGACTTTGACTGGTGGAGATTTTCCCAAATTTTGTTAATTTTTTTTGGAAGTGTGTATGTATTGATTTTTTTCTTAATTTTTGGGGGTTTCAAGACACATTTCGTGCGTTCTCTGGTGTAAGTAGGCTTTTACAGCCCATATTTTCACTGGTTTTAAATGGAAAATTTTGAGGTTTCTCCCTGAATGTTAAGTTTTAGCCATGGGGCATTGTTTTGAGTGGGGGGAAATTTTTCAAGGACGTGAAACCTCTCACAAAAGGCATTAACGCTTGGAGGAAAAAGGGCGTTTTACGTAGTACAAATAGGTAATAACCAATTAACCAGGGGACCTTACCCCCGCACCGCCAAAATGTGTGAAAAAGGCCGAAGTGGGCAGAGACAAACAACTCTGGAGAGATCGGACCCCCCGGTGGAAAGGGGGGAAAGGGGTTAACCATACGCCTCGGGGGCTCCAAGTGAGCGCTAAAAGCTCGGGCGCGAGGTTCTTTTTTTAAAAAAGTCTTTAAGAGCAGGGGGCTTTGGGTTCGTTTTGGAGGTGTTGCCGTGGGTCACTGTGTTGGGTTTTATTGTCAGGCTGGCTGTGGTGTGGAGGTTTTTGTAGCCCTCCTTAAAAAAATTACTGTGTTAAGAACCACCAAGTCGGGAGGAATTTTCGATGTATCGGGGGTAAGTGGTTTTTTGCTAACAATTTAAGTAGGGGGGTTTTGTAAAAGCTGATTTTGGGGGAAGAACGAATGAAATTCAGGGGACTTGGAATGGGGTTTGAAAGCACGTGGACAAGGCATGGCCCCAAAAAAGGGAATCCTTTTTTCCCTCCCATTAAACTGAGGGGGAACAACGTGAGAGGGGGAACAACACCAGGGAAGAGAGAAAGCAGAGGAGGAGAGAGAGAGAGGAGAGGGGGAGCGGGCGAGAAGGGGGCGAGAGAAAACGTGGTCTGGGGGATAGAAGAACAACAAAAGGGCTTAAAATTTAAAACAAGCGGGGAGAAGGAAACTAAGTTTTAAGCCCCGAGGGGGTGAAACAGACAAAATGAATTTTTAACCCGGGGGGGAAAAAGAGAAGAAGAAGAGTTCTACGCGAGATCCCAGGGGCACCACAAGACCCCTCCCGAAACCTGGAGCCATAAAACCAGGGCGTCACCATCAAGCAGCGCTGAAAAAGATTAAAAAAAAATTGTTCAAAAACTGGGTGTGGTGTGAAAGGGGTTTTGGGGTGGAAAACCCGGCCCGGTAAAATCATTTTTTAACCCCGGGGTAAAGGGGGATTGTCTTTTTTTTGTGTTGATTTGTGCATCGTGTAATTTATAATTTTCTGTTTATTATAAAATACAAGAAATTTTATTTCTTGTGCTCGTCGTGTGAGGAGAGAGCAATGCGTACATCCCCTTCCCAGAAGAGGCGAATTTTTGGTGGCGCATGAGTGTGATATGCTGATAAATGCAAAGATAACCTTTGTGTTTTAAGCCTGACCAATAATACATCAACAGGCACTTAACAATACCATCACGATTTCCCCCGTCCGGCAGAATTTTCTGCCCCTTGGAATTTAAAACTTTCTGAAGGGTCCTTGAGAAGCAATTATATTTTTCCCCATTCACCCACCAAGCACATATGTTAGTTAGGCAGAATTATCACCACTGCAGATATGAATGCTTTTCCCCCTATTTCTTCAATCTAAGAATAAGAGCAAACTTTTTTTAAAAATGAATATTTCTTGCAGTCATTTCAACACCAAACGCCGTAAGTTTCTGGGAAGGGGCTCGGGACATTCTTGGAATTTATTAGTTAGTAATTTAGTCCTTGCGGGTTATTTTAAAATTGGCCCCCAGCACTTTTGCCCTTTGGGGGGTTTTGTTTTTATATGTTCTACTTTTTACAATAAAATGTTTTTTGTTTTGCTCTTCTGAATTTTCTTTTGCTTTAGTGGTACCTTTGGTTGGTTTTTTGAAAACTCAACAAAAATACTACGGATTGGGGCACCAGCCTTTTTCTGGGGGTAGCATTCTTGTAAAAAAAAAAAGGCAAGGGGTAAATTACCACTTTTCCCCGGGCAGAGGAGAAACAAAGGTTTCGAAAAATCGGTATTGACCCGAGTTTTATGTTTGTGGTTTTTTTCCCATTTGGGGATTTTTCTCCCCCCTTTGGGGACTTTTCTTGCTGAAGACCACTTTGAGAAGCCTATATTTTATTTTTCCCCCTTCACCCACTCAAGCACATACTGTTAGTTAGGCAGAATTATCTACCACTGCAGATATGAATGCTTATCTCCCCCTACTTCTTCAATCTAAGACATAAGAGCAAGCTTTGTTTATAACTGAATATATATTATATATATATAATATATATAATATATATATATATATATATATATATATATTATAAAATTAGAGTTAAAACGCCACTCAGAATGCTAAAAGTGCTCAACCAAGTAGGGAGCGACATACCAGTTTAAAATAAGATTTTAAAATGGAAAAGATAAAACCAACAAAATTGTTTCGAGCTGAATGCTCTTCTCAGGGTGTACAATCAGGGCACGCCACCAGTATTATATAGTGTGTTTTGTGGGTGCGTGAGCTCTGCGCGTGTGGCACGTGGCCTGTAGATTTTTTTTTTTTTCTTTTTTTCTTTTTGTTTTTTTTTTTTTTTTTGGGGGGGGGGGTCGCGTTCAGGGGGGACGTGCCAAGGAATGGTGCATTGACAAAGATTTCCATTTATGCCTGCAATTGTTTACCATTTCTACTTTAGAGTTCAGGGATGCTAGATGGGGTTTACATAATATCAGCCACTTTTCTGTAGTACATAAATTGCATTTTTTAGAAATGTTGTTGTATGGTGTTGCTCTTTTTATAATTTTCCATGATATGTTGTAATTTATTTTCTTATCTTTAAGCTTCCAAATATGTTTACTTAATTCTGTTTGGTTTTTATATTTTTCATTTTTGAAGGACTGTTTATGGTTTGCATATCTGGTTTTAAAGTGGTTTGCCGTGATCCCTATGTATGTTTTCTTTATCACTGTCTGTTGTTACCGTAGCTTGGTACACAATGTTGTTGTAGAGGCATTTGTTATTCAGAGGGCACTGGTCTTTTTTGTGCAATTACAAGATTTCCTTTCGTCACCCTCTTTGGTTGTATTATTTTTGGTTTTATTGGAATAATCAATTATATTTTTAAGGTTGGGCATACATGAGTACGATAGCTTGACGGTGTTTTTTATTGAATATTTTAGATAGTACATGTTCTTTTGGGAATGATGTTTTAAGGATTCTGAGGAATTCTTTTCCTACGTTAGTTTTTTGTTCTTCCATCATATGGAGGGTTATACCATATAATTTTTCTTTTCCGTTTTTCTTATTGCTGTTCATGTTATTATCTGGGTTGTTTTGTAATTTGTAGTTGTAGCCACTTTTTTCAGCGCCTCTTGTATTCGGCTGCTGCACTGTTAAATTCTTTCTCATTGCATGATAGTTTAGATAATCTTTTGTTTATACCATTAGGTATGGTTTTTCAAAATGGAGGGTGGATGGTTACTTTTGATGTCTACGTAGACAGGTGTGTCATTAGGTTTTTTGTATGGTTTGTATGTATGGTCCTTAAGGTCTAATGTTATGTCTAAATAATTTACTATTTTTTGGTTGGCTTCTACTGTGATTTTTAGGTTGTGGCTTTGAAAAATTTTACAAAGTTCTTTTTCTTGTTTTCAATGATTTTTGGTTTATTGTTTAACGTGGCAAGGCATCATCTCTGTATAAGCCAACCTTTTACCAAGTATTTCTGTATATGAGACAACATGAAAAGTCCAACTAATTCACAAGTTTCCGCTCCATCATAAGATCCCATCGTGACATCGAATTGGATTCTTGATTTAGTTTTTAATCGTTTAATTGGTTTGCAA
>JAFLJL010016350.1:0-7500 GCA_018398815.1 Conus ventricosus
TTTTAACCGCTTTTAACGACACATGATAGAAACACTGAACGTGGCCCTGAACAAAGAAAAACCTACTGAACCGCTTTTATCGACACATGATAGAAACACTGAACGTGGCCCTGAGAAGAAACCGTTTCTATCTGTATTCAGACTAAATGTAAAACTGAAACACGAATAACGTTTTTTTTTTGTTTTAAGTTTGTGACGAGCCGTAGAGCGGATTCAGATGAAATGGTGGATCGAGACAACAGTCACATTATTAATTTTTTTTTTAAATACAAATTTTCCGCTGAAATGAACGCTCTGTGTTAGAAAGTGCTGACCAATCAACGAAGTGATATTTTTCATGGAATATGAAAAGTTCCTAGTGATGCAAATGTTGACATTTTGTCTTTTCTTTTCTTTCTTTTTTTCCCCCCTTTTTTGTCTTGTTTTGTTTGGTGTCTTTTTTTTTTAAATGTCCTATTATTAGACATACATGGGAAATAAATCTATCAGTCTGTGCAGACTATTACTTCCCCTGGCGGGGAAAAAAAAGTTTTCACTTTCGATCTGCCTCAAGGCATGGAACCTAGATTCGTCCGGTCTTGGGAGAGGACGGCGCTCTCCCGATCGCCCTTTAAATTTGTGTTAAAACTGACTTGTATCATTTACCCTCATGTCCGTATCTTTAAAACAACAACAACAACAACAACAACAACAACAGCAACAACAACAACAAAACATCAAGCAAACTGAAATCGTCAGTTCTGTATTTTCCTGGATTTACAAACGTAGAACCTCGAAAGGAAAATCAGCGGATCCATTATATCATCAGTTGTACGACATTATGATGCATCGAAGAGACCCAGCCTGTCCTCAATAGCAAAGAGCTTACAATCTGTACATCTTCGAGGCAGGAATTCTGCACCCTAAAGCAGTGGACATGTTCCTTGCGACAACTGCAACAGAAAGCGTGAACGATCTCACTGATTCGAATTCTCTTTTTTATCATGTTTGTGTGTGTGTGAGTGTGAGTTTGCATATGCTTGTGTGTGTGTGTGTGTGTGTGTGTGTGTGCGTGTGTGTGTGTGTGTGTGTGTGTGTGTGTGTGTGTGTGTGTGCGTGCGCGCGCGCGCGTGCGTGTGTGTGTGTGTGTGTGTGTGTGTGTGTGTGTGTGTGTGTGTTCGTTCGTTCTTCTGTTTAACGTCTGTTCACTTTGAGTTATATTAGACGTGAATGAATGAAGAGAATGACTGAAGGAATGAATGATTAAGTGAATAATCCTATATGATATATAAGCGTATACGTATGCCTTTTGTGAGTGTATACGTGTATGTATCTGTATATGTATCTAAAGGGAAAAAAGACCACCACCCCCCCCCCCAAAAAAAAAAAAAAAAAAACCCAAGGAATCTTAAATACAACAATTAATGGGTAAAATGAACAGAAGATACAGATCTAACATATAGCAATAAAACAAAAATCCTTCACTATCTAAACTTTAGAGTGAAGGAGTAAAATGCAGACCATCATCATATAGTGCACTATGAACTAGCACAAAACAATCTAAAGAAAAACCCCAATCGGACTATGAAATAAGTGTTCAGCAATTTCGATCAGCAGAAAGTGGTCCGAAAGTATATCTTGCAAGTTTTTTTCAGAAAAATTATTAGATTTTAATGATGTTGGTAAGAAAGTAGTTAACTTGCTACAATTAAATAAAATATGGCTCAATGTTATTTCTTTACCACAAATACAATTAACATTTTCACTAAACTTTGGTTTTAAAGCGTTTAGCTTTAATAAAATTATAAGGGAATATATTTGTCTGGAATAGTAAACTGGATGATCAGACATTTTTCTTAGAACAAGGTCTATTGGAAAAGCTTGTGTGTGTGTGTGTGTGTGTGTGTGTGTGTGTGTGTGTGTGTGTGTGTGTGTGTGTGTGTGTGTATACGTTTGAGTGTGAGTTTGCATATGTTGGGGTGTGTACGCGTGCATATGAGTTAAACACATACGTGTGTGTGTGTGTGTGTGTGTGTGTGTGTGTGTGTGTGTGTGTGTGTGTGTGTGTGTGTGTGTGTGTGTGTGTGTGTGTGTATACGTACGTTTGAGTGTGAGTTTGCATATGTTGGGGTGTGTACGTGTGCATATGAGTTAACACATACGTGTGTGTGTGTGTGTGTGTGTGTGTGTGTGTGTGTGTGTGTGTGTGTGTGTGTGTGTGTGTGTGTGTGTGTGTGTGCTCTCCTCACAGCGTGGGCCAGAGGCAGCTGGTGTGTCTGGCCAGGACGTTGCTGCGCAGAACCAAGATCCTGGTGCTGGACGAGGCCACGGCCGCCGTGGACATGGAGACCGACGCCCTGATCCAGAACACCATCCGCTCCGCCTTCAGCCACAGCACCATCATCACCATCGCCCACCGCCTCAACACCATCATGGACTACGACAGGTGGGACCAGAGTTGGGGGGAGGGGAGGAGGAGGGGTGAAGGGGTGGTGAAGTGTTAAACCGTACTAGTTTTCTTCTTCTTCTTCTTCTTCTTCTTCTTCTTTTTTCTTCTTCTTCTTCTTCTTCTTCTTCTTTCTTTCTCTTCTTCTACTCTTCTACTACTTCTTCTTCTTCTTCTTCTTCTTCTGAAGAGTACTTATATAGCGTCCATCGATGGCCAGAGGCTCTGAGCACTTAACAATCCACATTCTCGTTTACACGACGGGTTGCCTACCTAGGTAGAGCCAACTGAACAGCTGCCTGCTGGCGCTATATTCAGTCGTTTCCCGTGTCATTCAGTCAGTATCGTTCACTCACTTTTCTTCCTTCATTCTTTCCATTTTTCACGCAGGGTGCATGCTATGTGTAATGTGTCATCCATACCAACGGCCAAACTGGCCTTTTCTTCCGAAAGTTGATGAATGGGTTTTATATGTGTAGGTGAAAATAGATGTGTAGGAAATTTCGGACTGGGGGGGGGGGGGGGGGGGGGGGGGGGGAGGGCAATACATAAAGAAATGAGAAAAAGAAATTAAGCAGACGAAAAGAAAATAACGTGGATCGAAAATGGAGGTGGGAGGACCCAAAACGCACGCAAAACGATTCTGAATGTGAAACACACATCAGTTACACATGGATTTGAATGTGGAACGCACATCAATCGCACACGGAAATTCAGTAGCCAACACAGGAAATTCCGCCACCGCTAACGTGTTCATCCATTTCCACACGTTTCATTTATTCATTTGTTTGTTTGTTTGTTTTTTTTGTACTCCGCCAGAGTGTTGGTGCTGGACTCCGGGATGGTGAAAGAGTTTGACGCCCCTCACATTCTGCTCGCTGAGCGCTCCACCATTTTCTACGGGATGGCCAAAGATGCTGGCCTGGTGTAACAGGGGTAGCTGGTTGTAACAGGGACGGCAAGGTGTAACAGGAACAATCTGGTTGTAACAGGGGCAGGCTGGTTGTAACAGGGACAGCCTGCTTGTAACAGGCACTGCCTGCTTGTAACAGGGACATCCTGCTTGTGACAGGGACAGCTGGTTGTAACTGGGACAGCCTGGCTGTAACAGGGACAGGCTGGTTGTAACAGGGACAGCCTGCTTGTAACAGGGACAGCCTGCTTGTAACAGGGACAGCCTGGTTGTACCAGGGACAGTCTGGCTGTAACAGGGACAGGCTGGTTGTAACAGGGACAGCCTGCTTGTAACAGGGACAGCCTGCTTGTAACAGGGACAGCCTGGTTGTACCAGGAACAGCCTGCTTGTAACAGGAACAGCCTGGTCGTAACAGGGACAGCCTGGCTGTAACAGGGACAGCCTGCTTGTAACAGGGACAGCCTGGTTGTACCAGGGACAGCCTGCTTGTAACAGGACCAGCCTGGTCGTAACAGGGACAGCCTGGCTGTAACAGGGACAGCCTGCGTGTAACAGGGACAGCCTGCTTGTAAAGGGACAGGCTGGTTGTAACAGGGACGTCAGATAAACACCCGGGGACCCCTTTCGGGTTCTCTGTGATTCAGAGCATTTTGTGTGGATATTTTGTGTGGGCGTTTTGCCTGCTAACTCGTGGTGTAATGTGGTGTTGTATGGTGTGGTGTGGTGTGGTGTGGTACGATATGGTCAGGTATGGTGTTGTGTGGTTTTGTATTGTAATGTCATTACTGAGCGGCGTGGTGTGTGTGTGTGTGTGTGTGTGTGTGTGTGTGTGTGTGTGTGTGTGTGTGTGTGTGTGTGTGTGTGTTTCGTTGCATTGCATTTGCGTTGTACCCTGTATGTACTGTACTGTTCTTTGTACTTTCCTGTACTGTATTGTATCGTTTTTCATCGTACTACAATGTGTTATTCAGCACTGTACTGTACTGCATTACATTGTATTCACTGCATCGCACTGCATGGTTCTGCATTCTATTGTATTGTATGTGTTTCTCGACGTTACAACACAAAATACAGTATCCCCGTCCTGTTGTCTTGTCTGTCTACGTATATACTGCTGTAGTTAAAAACCCCTTACGTTGTTGCCCCATGCTAAGGATCAGGGTGTTAGGGTAGGGGCAAGTTGGGTAGGGTGGGGCGGAGGGAGGGGGGAGTAGGGAGGGACCGAGGAATTTTCAGACTGTTGGAGCGCACGCCAGGGACCGTAACTGTCAGTACATCTAAATGTTTTTTGCTATTATCAAAGGAATTTGTTTTTTCATGCAGTACACTTTCACCAAGGGCAAAGTCTTTTTGACACACACACACACCACCCCAAAACACACACACACACCCAAAACACACACCACACACACAAAACACATACACAACATCGCTGCGTGCACACCACACACACACACACACACACACACACACACCACACACACACACACCAAAACACACACACACACACACACACGCCCCCGTTAAAAGAGACGCAGGCACGCACACACACACACACACATTCATTACGCACGCGCACGCCGCACGCACGCACTCACTCACTCACTCACGCGCGCGCGCGCGCGCACAACACCACACACACACACACACACACACACCCCACCACACACACACCCCACAAAACACACACACATACACACCACACACACACAGAGTGTCAGTTGCAGCACGTTTTTCTTCCTTCAGCATGTCGTCTTGCTGCTGAACCAATAGACCTGATGCTGGTCCACGCTCTTCAAACGCCGTTTGGAGATAGGACGACAGTCTGGCACGTACGACTGTGCGTCTGCGTTGCTCTTTCCCAAATTTGCCACAGCAAAAATAAAAACAACCCCAGGCAAACAAAAACTAGCTCTTTCGCTCGTGTACGTCTTGTTTTTGCTGTTTTTCAAAGCATTTGAGATAAGAGAATGAAAGAAACTGAAAATTGAAAGCGTTTGTCAATCCAGTCACTGTGAGAAGGTTTATTGCCCCAGACAGTGAAATCGTGGTTACAGACTGAATTTCACGTGCAGGCGTGTGTTTTCGGCTTAATCTGCGTGTTCAAAATTACGTCAGGTTTCCCTTGGCAGATCTTTTGCATGATATTCTGTACTCTGATTTTTTTTCTTTCTCTTTAAAACAAAGTCTTAGCAAATTTTGAACAGCGCGTGCCTTCTTCATTAGCCTGAAAATAAGTGAAATCTTTCTTTGACGTTTTGTTCCTCTCTGTCCGAAAATGACACGTAGTGCGTGAATACATCATGTCATTTCATAATCCAGATAAACGAATCTTCTTCGGTCACTTAACTGTTAAAACAGCATCAAACGCGACACTTTTGTTTTGGTTTTGGTTTTTAATGAAAAGCTGCCATTTCGTCATACACTTCACTTTTCTCCAAAACCGTCACAATCGTTGTCGATTTTTGACAAGACTGTTATCTTTTTATTGTCTCAGTTTTAAAGTTCTTTTGAAGGTTTTGAAGTTCTTTTGAAGTTTTTTGTTGTCAGTGTTGTTGATGTCTTCTATTATTTGTGTCAGAGGTTGGGGTCGTTGATGTACTCGTCATCAATTTTTGTGTGGTTGTTGATTTTCGACTTTTGTGCCGATTTTTATTTTTTTAAAAAGGTTTTCTATGTGGACCTGTAATATAATCATTTTGTTTTCTTCTCTTTTAAAGTCATTATATATTTTATAATCTGCATCCTCTCCCCCAGCCCTTTCCCTCTTTCTTTGAGTTCCATTCCGTAGTTGTTTTTTTTTTTGTTTGTTTGTTTTCCGCCCCACTCTACAGTTGTACCCCCGTTTAAAGAGATGAGTGGGCTGTTCGTTCGTCCTTTGTTTCAATTCAAAGAACATTATTTGTCCCGCCTGAAGAGTGCAATAGGTCAAAACGCGTTGTTTGTTTTTGTCATTTGTTTGTACCTTCGTTTGGCGGGCTCAGTAATTTTTTTTTTTTTTTTAATGTTCGAATTTCCACGTGCAATCCCCCACTTGGAATTAAATCTAATTTTTCATTGGCTCTTTTGTGGTGAGCAGAATGAGGGGGGGGGGGGGGGGGGGGGGGGGGGGGGGAGGGAGGGGGGGGA
The DNA here is from genome assembly GCA_018398815.1 of Conus ventricosus. Lineage (NCBI taxonomy): Eukaryota > Metazoa > Mollusca > Gastropoda > Neogastropoda > Conidae > Conus > Conus ventricosus. The sequence continues at coordinate 6,471 of JAFLJL010016350.1, forward strand.
CGCGACTTTGTCGTCATAAAGTTTGTGTGGTTATCAATGTTATTTTTGTTTAAAAGCCTTCCCCTTCCTCTTCACATCCCAATTGTGTGACTGCTGCTGTTGCTTACACACGTTGACCCTATTCCTTGGTCTTTGTGTGACTGCCCCCTGTTGTCAACGTTTCCCCCTTTTCCCTTTTGTCTTTTGTAACTGCCGCTTTGCTACACACGTTTACCCCATCTTTTGCCCTTGTGTGATGCCGCTGTTGCTACCACGTTGACCCTATCCCCTTTTGTCTTTGTGTGATGGCTGTTGTACACACGTTGCCCATCTTTGTGTGACTGCCGCTGTTGCTACACCGTTTACCTATCCTTGTGCTTGTGTGACTGCCGCTGTTGCTACACATGTTGACCCTATCCTTGTGCTCCTTGTGTGACTGCCGCTGTTGCTACAGCGTTGACCCTATCTTTGTGTGACTGCCGCTGTTGCTACACACGTTGACCCCATCCTTGTGCTCCTTGTTACACACATTGGGCCCTACGATGACCCTATCCTTGTGCTCCTTGTGTGACTGCTGCTGTTGCTGCAAGTATTACTGAAGTTGCTCATTTGTCGCTCGTGGTATTTCTGTCGTGTTGTGTCTCAGGTCTTTTTTCTTAATTTCTATTGTTTGTTTTTGCGTGCTTGCCTTGGTGTGCGAATAGGCGCGAGGTTCTCTAGGCTTCTCTTTTCTATCCCCTCCCCCTCTCCCCACCTGTTCTTATTCCTCCTTCACCCCCCCCCCCCCCTTCCCCAAAGTTAACTGTGGAGTTTTGAGAAAAAAAAACAAAAAAAACTCGCGCCTCTTTCACGTAAGATTTTTTGAAGCTAAGGAACGGAAAGTGACGGAAATATGATTGTTTGGTGTTTGGAAGTTTCAAAACGGAGTGACTGAGGGGGAAAAATGAAGCAAAATTTGGAAAGAGAGGGGGTTAGTGACCGCCAAGGACACAGACAAACAGAGTACAGGACAAGACACAATGCTGTTTTGACCTCTTGGGTCTTCTTCAGG
>JAFLJL010016350.1:12500-20000 GCA_018398815.1 Conus ventricosus
GGCTGTGGCTGTGGACGGGGTGTCGAATTGAGCGGCGTGGGTGCTCTGCCTCTGAGGTGGCGCAGAGGTTGGGATAGAAAAACAAAAACAAAAACAAAAATAAACAAGGCTAAATGAACACACTACCTAAACTTCTGCATATTATGAACATCTGACAACAACAGCCCACCATAACAACAAGTTTCAAGCCACCATAATTGCAGCTGAATCACAGTTCACAAAAAAGAAAGTGAAAGAAGCAATAGAAATCGGGGAGAGAAAACCAAGTTTGAACAGAGACTGTGGCTATGACCTGCCCCCCATTTACAAGTGTGTGCTGAACACCTATCACTCCACCAGTGAGGACAACTCAGAGAACACCAATACCCACCACAACTACCAGTCAGTCGGGGCTGATGAAGACCAGCAGTAGCTGGCCAAAAATTTCCCATGGTAAAATCTTTATTAGACTCTGAGTCCGAACACACAGAAATATGATTATATATATATATATATATATATATATATATATATATATATATATATATATAAAATTATCCCCTTGGAGAATATAAGCTGGCTGAAAGCTCATTTTGAGAAGCATTTATTTCATTTTTCCCCATTCACCCACTCAAGCACATACTGTTAGTTAGGCAGAATCATCTACCACTGCAGATATGTATGCGTATCTCCCCCTATTTCTTCAATCAAGGACATGAGAGCAAGCTTTGTTTTATATAATTCAATATTTCTTGCATTCATTGCAACACCAAGCTGCTCTGTAAGTTGCTGGAACGGTGCTCGGTACTTATCCTTGGAATTTATTAGTTTGTTGTATTTTAGTCCCTTGCGGATTCATTCCAAGAACTGGCCCTCAGCACTTGTGTCTTAAGAGGATATCTTTTTATATTTTCTACTTTTCACAAGAAAATGTAGCTTGTTTTGCTCTTTCATGATTTTCTTTTGCTTCTTAGATGGCACCTTTGGTTGGTTTTTTGAAAACTCAACAAACATACTACGGTATTGCACACCAGCCTTTTCTGGGATTGCATTCTTCTTAAAACTGAAAAGGCAGAGAGGTCAAATTACCACTTTCCGTGGTCACTGAGGAGAAACAACCAAGTTTCGAAATATCGGTATATGACCAGGAGTTATATGTTAGTGAGTTTCCCTCCCTATTGGAGGATGTTTCTCCCCCTTGGAGAATATAAGCTGGCTGAAAGCTCATTTTGAGAAGCATTTATTTTATTTTTCCACATTCACCCACTCAAGCACATACTGTTAGTTAGGCAGAATCATCTACCACTGCAGATATGTATGCGTATCTCCCCCTATTACTTCAATCAAGGACATGAGAACAAGCTTTGTTTATATACTTCAATATATATTATATATATATATATATATATATATATATCTAAGAAGTGGTTGGCTTCGCACGTCATTAAGTGAACTGAAAATGAAGAGTAATCCGATAAAAAAAAAATCCTGACAACATCATCGCTGTCGCCTGGATTCCAGGTCCATGTTGGCATTCATTGCAACAAAATTGCCCAGCAGCTTGCCAGGAACATCACAACCCAAGAGCTTTCAAAAACATGCCTTTCTTTCTCAGACAACGAACCGACTCTAGTAAGAGGAATGGAACATGCGGAAAATGTGTTTCAAACCTTTCCAGACTAAAAAGGTTTTCTCCGTGATTGGTTACGGGGAAACAATGTGAAGATTGTATATTGATCTCGCCTCTTTTATACTTTTGACTTTTTATTTAAAGTGTGAGGAGTCTTCACTGAGTGCACCCTGCGATGAGTCGTACAGATAAGAATATGGGTTTCTGGATTCAACATTAGAAAAGTAGTTACAGACTCAGAATCAAAACGTACTTGGAGAATATGTCGACAAGGTCGCCCTGTCTTCATCAGCTTGCTGTTGTGGCACGAGGCCTGGTGGGGCGACTGTTGTTCACCCCACACAACAGTCGCCCTCGCCGCCACAACAGCAACAGTGAGCTGATGAAGACAGGGCGACCCTGTCGACATATTCTCCAAGTAAGTTTTGATTCTGAGTCATTAAATACTTTTCTAAAGAGTCGTACAGTGTTCAACATTTTCTCAAGTTTTACCATCACAGTCTAGCCGACCACATAGAGCATTTTTTCAGGGCTATTACCAAAAAAAAATTTTCCCCAAAGGGCTGTCACCAAGTTTCAAGTTTTTAATTATCATAGCCAAACCGACCACACAGCTATCACCAAATTTCCAGTTTTTATTACCATAGCCAAAACGAGCACACAGTTATCACCAAATTTCCAGTTTTTATTACCATAGCCAAAACGAGCACACAGAGGGTGTTTTTTTTTTTCCCAGGGCAATCACCAGCCTTCAAGGTTTTTTTAAAAATGATGATGCTACGAATTTCCATTCGGATCTGAGACTGCATGACAGGGCTGTACTCTACGCTTCCTTTCATAATATATCCTGGCGTCAACCAGGCCCGAGAGACACAGACACCTGCAGTGTTGGTCAGGAAATTTGAGTAATACTTCTCAGAGATGCATCCATTAAGTGGATGAAACTCGACTGTGTGGTCCCAGTCTCTCCAACTGAGCCCGTAGCAAACCCAACTCTGGGTAGGAGCCGGTCGGGGTTGAAAAATCCCACATGGGTCCGATGGGAATCGAACCCAAGACCTCCCAGCCGGGAATACCTGACGCTAACCACTGCGCCACGGCGGATGGTCAGATGAGCCAGACTGTTTAGAGACGAGCCTGGCGTGGAAACAGCAACACGGTGACTGACATGATTTTCCTTTCCTCTTCTTTCCTTTTCATCTTTTTTGTGTGTGAAGCAAAGAGAGAGAGAGAGAGAGAGAGAGAGAGAGAGAGAGAGAGAGGAGAGAGAGAGAGGGGAGAGAGAATGTGTGTGTATATCTGCACGTCCGCACGTGTGTATCCCCTCACCTTGTCATTATTTTTCAAACGTCTCCCCCCCCACCCCCCCACCCCCTTCTTTTTCCCCATACAACACAGAGATGCGAATAGCAGCAAAAACCTTGACTGGCGTGATTTCCCGAAAAAAGCGACGCTTAGGTCCCCCCCCTACCCCCACCCCCACCCCGTTGCCTTCCTCCCCTCCCTCCCCAAACCCCCTTAACATCGGCACGTCACAGCGATGTGCGTGAGTTACGTGCAGTGGACGGATTTACACTCTGGCATGTACTGCATTGAGTGTTGATATAAACCAAACGTAGAAAGTAATCATAAAGTATAAAAGTCAAACGTTAAATATACGAAGAAGAAACAGGTATCAACAAACCCAATAAACGACAAGGAACATGACGATTAATCTTGCTGTGGCAAAACATGCGCCAGAAGTCTCCTATGGAAAATCTTCCAGGTCTAAACTAAGGATGTTGATAATGTAGGATGACGAATATGTTTGCTGTTATCTAAGCTGACTTCCGACCTGCGCTCTTCTCTCTCTCTCTCTCCCTCTCCTCTCTCTCTCTCTGTCTCTCTCTCTCTCTCTCTCTCTCTCTCTCTCTCTCTCTCTCTCTCTCTCTCTCTTGACGCTTTCACCATCCCCGTTCTACCATGTGAGTTCCTGGAGTTGGGCATCGCTATGTCTCAGCTGGTCGAAGTCATCAGTGACACCAGACTCATGGACAATGGGGGAAGAAGGGTCATCAAAGCTGCACAGGGCAGGATCAGTATGTGGTGGTCAGGCCTGCTGTGCCATTGGTCCCCTTCTCGGAGACCTGGTTCTGTGTGAACTGGTGTTCACTATGTGGTGTTGGTGGTCAGGCTGGTTCTGGTTCTGTGTCAACTGGTGTTCACTATGTGGTGTTGGTCGTCAGGCTGGTTCTGTGTGAACTGGTGTTCACTATGTGGTGTTGGTGGTCAGGCTGGTTCTGTGTGAACTGGTGTTCACTATGTGGTGTTGGTCGTCAGGCTGGTTCTGTGTGAACTGGTGTTCACTATGTGGTGTTGGTGGTCAGGCTGGTTCTGTGTGAACTGGTGTTCACTATGTGGTGTTGGTGGTCAGGCTGGTTCTGTGTGAACTGGTGTTCACTAGGTGGTGTTGGTCGTCAGGCTGGTTCTGGTTCTGTGTCAACTGGTGTTCGCTATGTGGTGTTGGTGGTCAGGCTGGTTCTGTGTGAACTGGTGTTCACTATGTGGTGTTGGTGGTCAGGCTGGTTCTGTGTGAACTGGTGTTCACTATGTGGTGTTGGTGGTCAGGCTGGTTCTGTGTGAACTGGTGTTCACTATGTGGTGTTGGTGGTCAGGCTGGTTGTGGTTCTGTGTGAACTGGTGTTCACTATGTGGTGTTGGTGGTCAGGCTGGTTGTGGTCTGTGTGAACTGGTGTTCACTATGTGGTGTTGGTGGTCAGGCTGGTTCTGTGTGAACTGGTGTTCACTATGTGGTGTTGGTGGTCAGGCTGGTTCTGTGTGAACTGGTGTTCACTATGTGGTGTTGGTGGTCAGGCTGGTTTGGTTTGTTGAACTGGTGTTCCTATGTGGTGTTGGTGGTCAGGCTGGTTCTGTGTGAACTGGTGTTCACTATGTGGTGTTGGTGGTCAGGCTGGTTGTGGTTCTGTGTGAACTGGTGTTCACTATGTGGTGTTGGTGGTCAGGCTGGTTCTGTGGGGAACTGGTGTTCACTATGTGGTGTTGGTGGTCAGGCTGGTTGTGGTTCTGTGTCAACTAGTGTTCACTATGTGGTGTTGGTGGTCAGGCTGGTTCTGTGTGAACTGGTGTTCACTATGTGGTGTTAGTGGTCAGGCTGGTTGTGGTTCTGTGTGAACTGGTGTTCCTATGTGGTGTTGGTGGTCAGGCTGGTTCTGTGTGAACTGGTGTTCACTATGTGGTGTTGTGGTCAGGCTGGTTGTGGTCTGTGTGAACTGGTGTTCCTATGTGGTGTTGGTGGTCAGGCTGGTTCTGTGTGAACTGGTGTTCACTATGTGGTGTTGGTGGTCAGGCTGGTGTGGTTCTTGTGTCAACTGGTGTTCACTATGTGGTGTTGGTGGTCAGGCTGGTTGTGGTTCTGTGTCAACTGGTGTTCACTATGTGGTGTTGGTGGTCAGGCTGGTTGTGGTTCTGTGTCAACTGGTGTTCACCAGTGGTGTTGGTCGGCCGGCCGTTGTGCGTCGGTTCTTCGTCCTCTCATTTTCGCCACACTCCACTCCACACCGCACACACCACACACACGCACACACGCACACACGCACCACGCACCACGCACGCACGCACGCAGCACCACCACACACACACACACACGCACGCACGCACGCACGCACGCACGCACGCACACACACACACACACACACACACACACACACAGACATTTACACACACACGCGCACGCACACACGCACGCACGCGCGCCACACACACACACACACACACACACACACACACACACACACACACACACACACACACACACACACACACCACACACACACACACCACACACACACACACAACACACACACACACACACACACACACACACACACACACACACACACACACACCACGCACGCACGCACGCACGCACGCACGCACGCACCACACACACACACACACACACACACACACACACACACACACACACACGGCACATACACATGCACACACACATGCACGCACGCACGAACACACAATATTAAAAGAATTTGTCAATATTCACCTGGATGAAAATTACAGAAATTACATGAAGATTTTCACTGATGGCTCAATTTTAGACGATAATGTAGCAGGTGCTGCTTTTATTATTCCAGATTTGAATGTAGAGAAACTCTATAATCTTGGTAAAAATCTTTCCATATTTAGTGCAGAGCTTATTGCCATTTTGATGTCTTTGGAATTTATTTTACATTTCCCTTAAATTCTTGTCGAATTCTTGTGTGTACCGATAGCAGATCGGTTCTGGGGCCCTCCAGTCCCAAAATTCAAAACTCCGACCTGAGATTATATTAGAAATTAACCATGTCATTCACCATTTATCACTTAAAGGGATCACTGTTACGTTTTATTGGGTACCATCTCACAGTGGAGTTGTATCAAATGAAAAGGTTGATCACGCAGCAAAAAGAGCAGCTAGAAATATGGAAAACACAACTTCACTTAATATACCTTTAGATCTTTCAGAATGCTATTCCTTAATTGACAAACAGACTGAGAAAAGCTTCCAATAGTCCTTAAAGAACTCGGAATCTCAGTACTATCATAACTGTATTGCACACAGTTCTGGAACACAGAAAAAAAACAGCAAAAACTTATCTAACTCATATACCTAGAGATGTAAGAAGCTTAATCCACAGATTACGTTTAGATTCACTGAAAACAAAATTCAGTTGAAATGTTAGATGTATGTGTGGAAATGCACTAAGTGTTTCACATTTGTTAATTCATTGCCCCAAAACAAACAACTTGATTATCATGGCTGGTGGTAATGCTTCCGATAGATCGACGTCATCACTCTCTAAAATGTTGAATGGTTATTCGTTTCTCAGATTAGTTAGTCAAAGTTTCTTACAGAGTCCAGTTGGCATTTCTATTTAATTGGTGTTATCTATGTTTTTTTGTATTGTTTTTGCTTTTTTATTTTTTTAACACGTACTAGTATCCAAAGTTCTACACGCTTTCCCCTATCCCTCCACCATTCTTTTCATAAGCACACATTCGCATACCACACACACCATTAACACATCGTCTGATATCACTTTTAGTGAGAAGACGTTATATTGAGGAACAACGCACACACAAGCATGTTTTCGCACCCATACGCACATACATTCTTGGAAACACACAACTACGTCGACACACACACACACACACACACACACACACACACACACACACACACACACACAGTGGACATTACCACGTATGCTTACAACGTCACATTGACATGCCTCCAACCCCACCCCACCCCTACCCACACGTCCCCTAGCCCCGCCCCATCCCCACCCACATCCATGTATACACAGACACAAGTGTTTGTGTACTAAGTAGACGTCAACAAGCTCATCGCGAACAGTCAGCAACGCTGCAGTCTTCGTCAGCTCCACGCCTGCTGGCCCCAGCAAGATGGCGGACAGAGGGAACAGTCAGCAACGCTGCAGTCTTCGCCAGCTCCACGCCTGCTGGCCTCAGCAAGATGGCGGACAGAGGGAACAGTCAGCAACGCTGCAGTCTTCGCCAGCTCCACGCCTGCTGGCCCCAGCATGATGGCGGACAGAGGGAACAGTCAGCAACGCTGCAGTCTTCGCCAGCTCCACGCCTGCTGGCCCCAGCATGATGGCGGACAGAGGGAACAGTCAGCAACGCTGCAGTCTTCGCCAGCTCCACGCCTGCTGGCCTCAGCAAGATGGCGGACAGAGGGAACAGTCAGCAACGCTGCAGTCTTCGTCAGCTCCACGCCTGCTGGCCTCAGCAAGATGGCGGACAGAGGGAACCTGGCATGGCGGGTTCTGTGGTCTCACTCCACAATGAGGACTTTGCACTAAATCAGTGTG
>JAFLJL010016350.1:30000-37380 GCA_018398815.1 Conus ventricosus
ATTTTTCATAGCATCGCTGATACTCTCTCTGGCACACCGGTATATATCTTGCATAAACGCTGCCCTGTATTCACTTTCCGCATACAGATTATGAAAACTGTTTTGAATGATCCACGGTCACCGTGGTTGAAACATCCCCAGAGCTCGTTCAGTCTTTTTTTCTCCTGATTAAACTGGTCCAGGACTGGAACTCAAGAGATGTCAAAAGAAAAGACATGAAACAACAGCGATGGCTGTGAACATTCCGAAACGATTGTCGTCTCTGTACGCCGGTCATCATCAAGGCGTTTAAATCTGAGACAGTCTGGCAGCAACAGAGGTGACTGGTGATGGTAAGGGTAGTGCAGCAACAGAGGTGACTGGTGATGGTAAAGGGTAGAGCAGCAACAGAGGTCATGGTGATGGTAAAGGATTAGAGCAGCAACAGAGGTCATGGTGATGGTAAAGGGTAGTGCAGCAACAGAGGTGATGGTGATGGTAAAGGTAGAGCAGCAACAGAGGTGACTGGTGTATGGTAAAGGATAAGCAGCAACAGAGGTGACTGGTGATGAAAGGGTAGTGCAGTCAACAGAGGTGCTGGTGTGGTAAAGGGTAGAGCAGCAACAGAGGTGACATGGTGATGGTAAAGGATAGAGCAGCAACAGAGTCACTGGTGATGGTAAAGGGTAGAGCAGCACAACAGGTCACGGGTGATGGTAAGGGTAGGCAGCAACACAGGTCACGGGTGATGGTAAAGGGTTGAGCAGCAACACAGGTCACGGGTGATGGTAAAGGGTAGAGCAGCAACAGAGGTCACTGGGTGATGGTAAGGGGTTTAGAGCAGCAACACAGGTCACGGGTGATGGTAAAGGGTAGAGCAGCAACACAGGTCACGGGTGATGGTAAGGGTGATGCAGCAACAGAGGTCAGGTGATGTAAAGGGTAGAGCAGCAACACGTCACGGGTGATAGTAAAGGTAGGGAACGCCGCTCGATTGTACCCGTCCTTCCACACACAACAACAGGGCGACAGAGTGTCTGATACTGGATTTCTGGCGAGAATGTCTGGAAGCACAACAGAGCACCTGCGGCAGATTGGCCGTGCTGATGGACACAGGCTGGCATGGTGCTGATCAATCTTCCTCACCTCGCTGTGGATGACACCGTTTTACTTTTCGTAAATGGGGGGGGGGGGAGAGGAGAGAGAGAGAGAGAGTAGAAGAGAGAGAGAGAGAGAGAGAGAGAGGAGAGAGAGAGAGAGAGAAGAGAGAGAGAGAGAGGAGAGAGAGAGAGAGTTGCTTAAAACTCGACCTCTTCCTCCAGACCATATCGGGGTCGAACAGACACTGATCAATATCTAAGATGATTTGCCGTCTTCTTCTTCTTCTTTATCTTCTTCTTCTTCTTCTTCTTTGAGGGGGTGGGGAGAGGGAGGGCTAGAGTGGGGTAGGGATATTTGGGAACTAACATAACAACAAGATTATGAACTCGAAACGGTCAACTTTCCATACCCCACCCTCGCCCTTCTCTCTCTCTCCTCTCTCTCCTCTCTCTCTCCTCTCTCTCTCTCTCTCTCTCTCTCTCTCTCTCTCTCTCTCTTTTCCGACTATGTACATTATTGTCTTGCCTAATCCACGTCATCTTTCCCAAACTACGCACTAAGGAAATGCTGATAAATATGAAAATAGAAATGAATAAATGAAAGAACACCTATTATACAGTACTTTACATTTGTACTCCGCTTCACACCATGTAACTAAACAAGAAATCTACGCTTTAAGTTACAAATGCGCGCGCGCGCACACACACACATACTCACTCTCCTCCTCCTCTCCTCTCTCTCCTCCCTCTCTTCATCGCTCTCCTCCTCTCTCCTCTCTTCTCTCTACTACTCTCTCTCTCTGGCTGGGTGGAAAAGAGCATGTAATAATTTGCTTATCCTATTACCCTGGAAAAAAATATTCGTTCGTTCATTCGTCCGCTCACACACACACACCAACTACACACCACACACACACACACACACACACACACACCACACACACACACACACACACACACACCACGCACGCACGCCACGCACGCACGACGCACGCACGCACACACACACAACACACACACACCACACACACACACACAACACACACACACTTGTCTAATATCACATAGTTTGTGAAAAGACGTAAAATTAAAGACTAGTACTACTACTACTATACTACTACTACATATACTACTACTACTACTACTACTTACACACACACACACACACTCACACACACACACCACACACACACACACACACAACACACACACCACACATCACACACAACACACAACACACAGAGCAAGCGCGCACGCACGCACTCATTCACACTGAAAACAAGCTGTGTCCGCAAGCTGTTTCTTCTTGCAGGAAACCTGGAGTTCGAGACCGCAGAAGTCTACTCTCCATTCAAACTACAAAACGGGTGAACAGCAGATCCGAACACACCCCTTTTACCATTTTGATTATGCTGACAGCAGGGAGGACAGAACCATTAACAATACTGAGAGAGAGAGAGAGGAGAGAGAGAGAGAGAGAGAGAGAGAGAGAGAGAGGAGAGTGAGTGAGTGAGGAGAGAGAGAGAAAAGAGACGCAGGGAGGGAGGGAGAGAGGGAGGGAGAATGAAGGAAGAGAGAGAGCGAGAAGGGGCAGGGAGGGAGGGAGGGAGGGAGGGAGAGAGAAGGGGGAGAGAAGAGGGAGAGAGAGAGGGAGAGTGAGAGAGAGAAGAGAGAGAGAGGGGGAGGGGGGGGGGGGGAGAAGAGAGAGGGAGAGAGAGAGAGGAGATAGGGAGAGAGAGGGAGAGGGAGAGAGAGAGAGAGAGAGAGAGAGGAGAGAAGAGAGAGAGAGAGAGAGATGGAGGGAGGGAGGGATAGAGAGAGAGAGAAAGGGGAGAGAGAGGGAGAGAGAGATAGGGGGAAAGAGTGAGAGAGAGAGAGAGAGAGAGAGAGAGAGAGAGAGAGAGGAGAGAGAGAGAGAGAGGGAGAGAGGGGAGGGAGAGAGAGAGGGAGAGAGAGATGGGGTGCAAACTCATAAACCGGGAACGATGGCTGAGGGAGACGAAGCGATTGCTAGTTGTGCTGTCGCCATGTTGGTTATTGGTATAACAACAGCAAAACCATCGGATCAGCAAGACTACAAGACACGTATCAAACCGTTCTCTGATAGGAACGGAGAAGAAGAGTATGATTACGATCAATGGGGAGAAGACTATGACTTTGACGGAATTTATGATTACATGAGAGGGATGGTTCTACGGTCACTCAACCCACCGTTAGCTCAACCACCGCCACAGCCACCACCTCCACCACCACCACCACCCTCCACCGCAACATCCTCCTCCTCGGAAGCTACAACCTTTGTTACCACCCAAAAGAGTCCCAAGCCCGCGGTGAGCGATCTTGTACAATACATTTCCTTTATTTAATTTGTGTGTGTTTATTATAATGAAAAATCGCGATTTCTTTGATGAATAGTTTGAATTCGAATCGTCCTTTTTACCCGGACTTCGACACAGGTCCCACGATTAACACTGTCAAACAGAGATAATCCACTTCAAGTGGTACACCCCTCCCCCATCCCACCCACCCCCCCCCATCTCTCCCGCTTAGTTGGTACCGTATGTGTAGTTTTAAAGAATCTTATAAAGGAAACTATGATTGTCTTTTGCGATAAGACAATTTCATCGTAGATTTTTTTCCCGCCGCGTTTTCTGCTTAGCAGATAGATAGATAGAGAGAGAGAGAAAGATAGAGATAGATAGATAGAGTACCATTTGAAGTAGACTGATTCATAGATAGATAGGTGGATTGGTATATAGATTGATATATATAGATAGATGCATATAGGGATATTATTATTTATTATTCATTCATTTTGATATTCATTTTGCTCAGTATATATAATTTCAACGGATGCTATGATTATTCGTAGAGCGTGGTATGTTTTCTCGGTTCTAATTAGAGTACGTAATTTAGGTCCCTCATTATCATTTAGAATAGTACACGTAATTTCAGCTTACCTCGTGACACCGTCTCTCTCTCTCTCTCTCTCTCTCTCTCTCTCTCTCTCTCTCTCTCTCTCTCTCTCTCTCTCTCTCTCTCTCTCTCTCTCTCTCTCTCTTTGTGCTTGCGTTCGTGTGTGTGTGTGTGTGGTGTGTGTGTGTGTGTGTGTGTGTGTGTGTGTGTGTGTGTGTGTGTGTGTGGTGTGTGTGTGTGTGTCTGTGTGTGTGTGTGTCTGTGTGTGTGTCTGTGTCTGTGTCTGTGTGTGTGTCCTTCTCTCTCTCTCTCTCTCTCAACGTTGAATACTGAAGGAAACCAAGGTTGCTTGATGTACTTGCACACACACACACGCGCGCGCGCGCGCGCGCGCAGGCACGCACGCAACGCATGCATGCACACACGCGCTGTCGCTTAACTAGACACCAATCGCAGATGATAATTCATACCCAGGCGGAAAACGCAGTTGATGTATTAACACTTAACCAAGAATCCTGGCATGGTTTAAACAAATACAAGTGTGTGTGTCCTTCATTTAACGTCTATCACTCTTCGTGATATTAGACAACAAATACACGTATTTTCAAATAAATACGGGAAGGAAGAGAGGGAAGGAGAAGGAGGGGGCTGGGATAGGGGAAGGAGGGGGGTGTAATTACTGTAAGCTTCCTTTGGCTTTGTGTAGAAATCAGTGTGTAACCGGCCTTTATGCTGGGTAGCAGGACGTGTTCTCTCCCTGCGTTGTGTTGAGCGGGAACACGCAGTTCAGAAAACGATGTGCAGAGCAAGTTTCAAAATAGAATGACTGAGGGCGGAAATGAAGCAAAATTTAGAAAAGAGGGGATTAGTTTACCGCCAAGGACACAGACAAAAAGAGTACAGGACAAAACACAATGCATTTCGAACTCTTGGGTCTTCTTCAGGCGAAAACAAATAACATTTAGGACTGTGAAAACGAAAACGAGAAACCTCTTAACTTTTTAACATGGCTGACTGTTATCCAGACAACGGAAGAGCAAGGAAGCTATTGCCTACCAGAGACATGATTACAGAAGCGATTTTTCTGTTCTAGTGACGAACTGGCAGTATGGAGGAATAGTCTCATTTACCGATACTCAGCAATAAATGAACCAAGGATCAAGTTTGAATAATTGACTATGATGCCAGAGGTACTGTTATTTCTACAACAGACTCTCTAATGCAGGAATCTCTTCCAGCAATTTAGCGCAAACCAAGTTCCGACTCTATTGTGATCTGTGAAATGTGTGACCAATCTCTTTATTTTTACTCATGATTTACATGGAACTCTCCTCTGTCAGGGTAGAGAGTGTGTGAAATGGGATCGACGTGAGTGCGAAGTTCTCAAAATTTTCGTCACCACCTTTTTGGAGAACAGGGACATCTCTCAGCTGACCCAATCCTTGCTCCACACACCTCACATTCGTTACCTGTTTTTCCTGGAACCCCAGGGTTCACAATCCTGAAATAGAAATGCCAGATTCTCCACCGCTGTATTCCGTGCACACTGCTTCCCCATTGCCATGCTTTTCAACTTCCTTGTTGTCTGATGACATTCATTCCGATTGTGATTTAACAAACAAGTGATTATTTTCCCTCCAACCCCATCACATGCCCAAGGAAGCAAGTGATGAACAGGACAAGGGTTTGTCTTCACTTTCCTCATGTCCTGCACACTTTCACAAAATCCAGATGGAGGTGATGTTGGTCAAATAAGCCCGATACAAAGACTGAAACCCCCAAACTTGGTTTGAAGAACAAAAAGGGAAAAATAATATGCGCAGACGAGCTTTGTGTCTGACTCCCAAAACGTCTAATCTGTCCTCCAAAACACCTATCCCCCTCTGCAAAACTCGTTGGGAGCACTTTGAACGAGAGCTGGAAGAACTTCATACCATGCAAAGAGAACTGGACAACAGAACGTCTACGCACATAGAAGATGCAAGAATTTGTGCAAAAAATGAAATTGGCATTTTTTTGTAAAGACATAACTGAAACAATGAACAGCAACATTAATGAACTCAAATCACAAATAACCAGTCTAAAAGAGGAAAATAGCCGCCTAGACAGAGAAGTACACTCTTGCAAAACTCTGTTAGGGACACTGCAATCCGAGATAAAGAGACTAAAGAAAACAAAGCAAACAGAAACCATCGGAATTCAATCCACATCTACAGAATTTCCTCGTCCCGCAGTTCACTTGAAAACAAAGATTTGCGTCGGTCTGAACCTGGCACACTGTCACTCCAGTCAAACTGACCCTCAGGTCAGTGTTGAAAATATCCTCACAAAATCAGTGACAGATACACATCCCCAGCAGGATTACATCCCCTCTGAGCGATGAGCCAGAGAAAACACGTGATGAAAAGGAAAACTGCGACCTAAAGTACGCCATATCTGTCACAAACCGTATTCTGTGCTGGAAAACGTGGGTTGAAAAACGAATGAAAACATCGCACCAGAGCTATCAAGAACCTCCAAAGAGGACCCCCCAAACCAACCAGCCACCCCCCATGAACGTTTTGAAAACCCTTTCTATTCCGGAAAGAGCTTCAATGTTTACTAATTGGAGACTCCATTCTCCGATACATAAATCCAAGAAGACTGGCCCCAAGGGTGAGTTCATGTACAGATCTGCGTGCCGGGGATGACAGTACATGACCTGATTTCCTGGCTGCTGTCACTCCAGCCCTTGCCGAAGCAGAGACATGTCACTGTCCACATCGGAGTGAACTCCTGTCGTTCAGGGATCATTCCAAAGGAAGACTGGATGAACCTTATTTCCCTGTGCTGCAAAACATTCCCAAATGCCAAACTGACCTTCAGCTCCATATCCCTGCCAGAGGTCGGCATCATTTGAACAATATCATCCGACCATCCAACTATAATCTTCAAACTGTGTGTGAAAGTGTGGGTGCAACTTACATCGACCATGGATCCTACGTTCACCACTCAACCGGAGCCCCTCGTCTTGCGTTTTACCAAGACCTGCTCCACCCAAGCGTCAAAGGCACAGCAAAACTGGCGGCAGACTTGAAACCACATGGCAGACTACACAACCAGACTTTGGAAACGTGTCCCCGGCTTTCCGGATGTGTCGCAGAGAAAGCCGCCAGTCAGAAATAATCGTCAAGGGACTATTATCAGAGTGTGCCACATCAAGAGACACCAAGGAATTTATTCTCTGACAGTAATGATGCTTCTCAAGCCAATTCCCTCCATTGCAATTCCAAAGGAATACCGCACATTACCCCCAAATTAACCCAAATCCTTCATCTCTTTTTCACTATCCATCTTGAATCCCCGTCCAACTCCGAGGGATCCATGTTCTGCAGACCCTTTCTTC
>JAFLJL010016352.1:0-22500 GCA_018398815.1 Conus ventricosus
AAGACCAGCAATTCCACGACTGGTCTTTCCCTCGTCTTTCCATTGGCTGAATACCTGGTGACGGCCCCGACCAGAACAGGAAAAGGGGGAACAGTAGTAATTTGACTCATTTGACAAGGCAGCGTAGAGAAATCGAAAGGCGTAGATTTGACTGTTTTGGAATGAGAAGAATGCTTTCTCTTCTTTTTCTTTCTTCTTCTCTCTTCTTCTTCTTCTTCGTCTTTTCTTCTTCGTCTTCTTCTTCTTCTTCTTCTTCTCTTCTTCTCCCCCTCCTCCTCCTCCTCCTCTCTCCCCCTCCTCTCCTCTTTTCTTTCCTCTTCTTTTCTTTACCCCCCTCTTCCATCTGCTCTATCTCTTCTCCTCTCCCATCTCTACTTCTCTCCTCCATCTCTCCTCCTCCTCACTCTCTCTCTCTTCTCTCTCCTTCTCTCGTCCTCTCTCTCTCTCTCTTTCTCTCTTCCTCTTCTCTCTTTCTTTCTCTCTCCTCTCTCTTCTTTCTCTCCTCTCTCGCTCTCTCTCTCTCTCCTCTCTCCTCCTCTCTCTCTCCTCTCCTCTTCTCTCTCTCATCTCTCTCTCTCTCCCTCTCGCACTATCTCCCCTCTTCTCTCTCTCTCTCTCTCCTCTCTCTCTCTCTCTCTCTCTCTCTCTCCTCTCCCTCCCCCTCCCATCTCTCTCTCATCTCCTCTCTCTCTCACTCCCTCTCTCTCTCACTCTCTCTCCTCCCTCCCACTCTCTCTCTCTCTCTCTCCTCCCCTCCCTCTCTCTCTCTCTCTCTCTCTCCTCTCTCTCTCTCTCTTTCTCCTCCTCCCTCCTCTCTCCTCTCTCTCTCTCTCTCTCCCTCCCTCCCACTCTCTCTCTCTCTCCTCCTCCTCCCTCTCTCTCTCTCTCTCTTTCTCCCCTCTCTTTCTCTCTCTCCCTCCCCTCTCCTCTCTCTCTCTCTCTCTCTCTCTCTCTCTCTCTCTCTCCTCTCTCTTCTCTCTCTCTCTCTCTCTCTCTCTCTCTTAGCAAAGAGTAAGATAACAGATACCTCAAAAATCAGATATCAGTATATCTGAAGCAATGCTCAGAATAAAGATCTACGAAAAGGTTGAACAGTACGTCTTATTCATTTTGCGATTATTTGATATACTAGTCTCTTTATATGCATGCTGCATACATCGAAAACAAATATACACCCATTTATATCATCTCCCCAAAATTACAGTAGTGATTGAGCTGAAATGTTTCCAACATAAAGCTAAAGCTAACCATTCATCGTAGGATCAGTTTTTTTGCTGGAAAACATTTGTCTGAACAAACTACACAAAACAGGATAAAAAGTGATATGGGTCCTTATATCCCTGTAAAACATCATGCATGGTAACTGTCCTGAAAAAATGCCGGCGAAAAGAGGGAAAAGACATAAAAAGAGAAGGTCAAATGAAGAGAGAATATAACACACAAAGATGGACAAACATAAAAAGAGAAGGTCAAATGAAGAGAGAATATAACACACAAAGATGGACAAACATAAAAAGAGAAGGTCAAATGAAGAGAGAATATAACACACAAAGATGGACAAACATAAAAAGAGAAGGTCAAATGAAGAGAGAATATAACACACAAAGATGGACAAAGGAGGCTATAAGCAAAGAGGAAAAATAATAACTACGAATCTGATGAAGAGACCGAATAGATAGAGATAAGTATTTAAAAAGTTATGGAAAATACGTTTTAAGTAAATATATGAAGAACACAAATCTTTAAAAAGAAAAAAAAAAAAGAAGTAGAAAATGAGTTCAAATCGAAGAGTGAAAAACCCACAATTCAAGTGATTTAAAGACAAAAGTAAAAGATCTTAAGGTTATAATAAAAGCAACGGATTTCACTCAAGAAACTGAAAAGTTTGATTCATAAAGAAACCAATGACCATCTGTTACAGCATGAGTCAAAAGTTACATTGGGTCCGCTTCTGGCAGAACAAAGCATAGATTTATCTGACACAAATTTCATGTGATTTGGATTTTATAATGATTTTTTTTCTTTTTCAAGAGGGGTCATTTTCTGCTTGAACAACGCAGGTAGTAGGGTGATGCTAGTGGGATGAATTTGCTTTATAAAACCACTCTTCTTTTTTCAGGTTTGGTTATTTTGTACGAGAGCAGACAAATGGAGCAAGATGATGCAAATGCCATATTTTGCCGCAGAGGATAAGTATAGATCTAGCTATTGGATATTTCTCAAAGACTTAAATCACATATTCACTGCTCATATTTCACATGTTGTTATTTGGCGCCAAAATAGAGAGACGTAGACAGGTAATACATATACTTGTACACTAAAATCCAAACTACGCTTGTTTTATGCACAAATAACAGACACAAATGTTTGATAAACATGACTTCTTCAGATACCACATGCTGCACACACCACACAATAAAATGCACAAAACAGTCCCCACAAACCTATGCCCCTCACACTATGGCTGTCAGCAGCAGCAGCAGCATTGTTTGAAGTCATGCTGCAGTCTTTTTTAGTTTCCTTCGATTTCCATGATCATATTTTCCGCATTTGTGCACCAGAACAGAAAAACGGTCAGTTTATTACAGTTTCACAAACTGTATCCTATATATATTTTACTCTTCTCTTTGTTGCAGTTTTGTTAGTCATTTGGTAATCGATTAAAATCAGCGTCGGCTTTACGTTGTTTGGGTGGATTCTTTTTATCTTATACTCATTTTTTTTTCTCTCTCTCAGTTCAGTCATTTGTACTTGAACATTAAAAAAAAACGGAGTCAGTATCAACTACAGCAGACTTGGATATTACGGGAGATCTTTTCTGGCATGTGGTCGTTTTGAAGTGGAGCTAAGATGAACAAGAAGAAGAAGAAAAAAACGAAGAAGTAGAAGTTTAAGGAGATGACGAAGACGAAGAAGAAAAAAAAACATATTCAGACGGTGCAAGTTTCAGTACATAAAGATCAGACACTTTTTTGTGATGTATAGGGTACGCGGAGTCTTGTGTAGTCGATAGAAGACACCTCTAGATAGGCGGAAACTTCCTAGTGATTTTTAAAGACGTAACCACAAACTTCATATTGAAAATAAAAGACTTAACACAAGATTTTCGAAAGAGTTTGTTGGGCGGTGCATTCTTCTTGAGCAGCCTGTGGTCTTCTGGCGCTGTTAGTCTGATTTTTGAGGAGCGACGTTTTAACAGGCTGTAACTCGAGATTGGTGCTGAGTGTAGATACCAGCCTTTATTATCAACGGCGATCAGGTGCTCTTTTATCATGATTGTAGATAAGGCGTTTCCTTCAAGAGTCTATAGCATCGTTAAAGTCGGTCAGAAACTTGTGGAACGTTTGTCGTCTTTTGACAGACGTAGTTCTGATACTGTTGGTTGACGATGAGAGAATACTTCATTTAACAACGCTGTTGGTCTCATTTGAAAGCTGCTTGAACTTTAGGACAACCAAAGGGTCTAACGCCAGTCTTTATGGGAAGGTGTGAACTAATGAGAAGTGACTCAGTGGTGACATCTTTTCATTTCTTTAAAGTCACAAACAATAACCCCTAGAGTCTATCCCCTTGTCTTGAAACCTTACTGGAGTGGAAAGTCATCGTGAGAGCAGAGAAACAATGGTGGGGGATACCCATGCCGGAGAGGGAGACAAAGCAATGAATGTATTGGCTGGGCATCAGGAACCAAGGGACGACAGAACATTTGGTAGTGTGGATAGAGTGTTGGACGAGAGAGAAAAAAAGCACTCTCTCTCTCTCTCTCTCTTCTCTCTCTCTCTCTCTCTACTCTATCTCTCTCTCTCTCTCTCTCTCTCTCCCTTACACACACACACACGCGCAGCGGCGCGTTGCGGTCGCGCACGCACACACAACACAACACACAACACACACACACACACACCACACACACACACACACACCACACACACACACACACACACGTAAAATCAATTTCATTTGTTGTCTTTTTCCTAGAGTATTAGACACAATACAGCATGATTCTACCCGAGTAGTTTAGATAGTCTTACTTCAGATCTCTTACTTTAATGCATCGTCAAATCAGAAGAAAATAAACCCCCCGAACAGAATACAACTTTTAAACAGTTCGCTGAGTTATCTATCTTGACACCAGCTTTCAGAATGCGGCCAAATCGGTTAAACTAGTACGTAACTTCGTACAGACAGATTGCACAATTAATCCCCACGTGTGTGTGTCGTGTGCTGTGTGTGTGTGTGTGTGTGTGTGTGTGTGTGTGTGTGGGGTTTTGTCGTGCACACTATATGCGCTCGTGCCGCCTATTACGATATATGATATATTTCCTGTTTTATTCCCTTCCTCCATTCTTCACACCCCGTCTTTGTTTTAGCCTTTGCAAAGTCGTTAATGCCTGGCGACGCATTGTAAGCCTGACGTGATTTCCACACTACAAAATTGTTCACATATAATGTATATGGAATCTGTGTATATAGATCGATACATGTATGTTAATACATACACACCCACCACACACCACCACACAACACACTATATATATATATATAATATACTATATATATATATATCTCTCCTAACAATCTAATAAATTCCAGATAAAGTCCCGAGCACCATCCCCCCACTCACGCACATTAGTTAGTTAGGCAGAATCATCTGCCACTGCAGGTCTGACATCTCAAGACCTAAGCGCAAGCTTTGTTTATACTTCAATATCATATATATATATATATATATATATCTAATATTATATTATATATTATATCTATAGGTCAAAATGGAAGAACAGCCTAAAATGATTCTACACGCGCTCGCCCCATGGGGAGCACTTTGTAAAAACAAGTATTAAAAAAGGCAATCTAAAACTCTCTCCAAATTTGTTTCACAGCGTGTTTCGCTGTCATCGGATGCATATTTTGGCCTGCCACCGCCCGATGTTCTCTCGCTTGTGGCTTCCCGTTTGCCGGTGTTTGCAGAGCGGGTTGGCTGCACGTGTTTTTTTGGGGGCTTTCAGGTTTTTGTATTGGAGTGTTCCATAACAACGATATCCCTTTATGCCTGCAAAGTTTCTCTTTCTGTTTGGTGTTTAAAGTTGCACCATTTTGCTCACCATACCGCAATGTTTACAAAAAAGGTGCAACCTATTTTTAACTGAAAAATGGTAATACTATGCACACACACTCGCATTAAACACCAAAACAGAAATAGTAACAACTGCCGGAGAGACAGATACAAGTCTGTTCATCCCCCCATGCTCAACCCCGGTTTTGGGCGAGGGCTAAAGCGCCTTTTCCTGTGGCGGAAGAGAGAGAGAGAGAATCACCGGCAGACAGACAGCAGACAGAGAAGAGGAGACAGGAGAGAGAGACAGGACAGACAGACAGAGAGGCGGGCAGACCGGGACACACACACCACACACACACCACTCTTTTCTCTCTCTCAATTTAATGCACATAAAATCCCGCCCACTTTTTGACTACTTTCCCCCTACCAACTTTGTACACGGGCTGCAAATCTGCATCACTTAATTTCGGCTCGCGGCCGTATGCAAATAGCCAGTCCTGTTTAAACGAAGCACACTCGGGTCGGGTTGCAATGGGTTGCAACGAACTACGAGGCTTGCCCGACGACCACACCGGATCGAGGCTTCAGCGGCACAACTGGGGCCCGTCCCTTGTGATTTGGGCCTCCACTCAGAAGGCTGTGTGTTTCGACGGCGCTCAGTTGTGACATGTGTTTACTTGTTGTTATTTTACATGGTCCTAAAACGATCCTGAAGAACAGGTTAGTTATTCGAGGCCCAAAGTTTTATTTTAACTGCCTGTGTGACCCGGAGAGATCGTTTTTTAGAAAACAAAAGTGACCTAACTGCTTGGCAATCCACGGATATCTTAAAGGTTTGTTTGGTTCAAGGAAAAATGAAACAGATCAGATGTGCTAGTTTTATCGGTGTTTGACTCTTGATGTGATAAGTTTTATATTTTTAACATAAATCCGCACACTTACTCTGACTAATTTCTACTACAAAACAATGTGTAGGACCGAGGCCGAAACTCGCTTAATATCGGCTAGCAGCGACGGCTCCATTCGTTCACATGGCAAGCGACTAAAAAATCATAAAGCGAGAGCTGGGCTTTGCAGGTGGGGTTAGGGGGTGAGGGGGTGTATTCATTTCAGGTTGCAGCGCGCCCAGGTGTCGTTAGCGCTACGGGTTGTATTGTTCTTAGTTTGTATTAGCTTGATTGATTGTTAACTACAGAATTTAGTGTTTCATGTGGCGGGTGCTCTGTGTATTAGATGTGTCTACTTTTCTCTTTTCTAATTCTAACCAGTTCATCTGCCTTCAAGTGTGCCCTCATGCAAACTGAATGGCGATTTTTTAATGTCCCGGCAAACAAACCAGACTGGGTTAGGCCCGCCGCGCCCCTTATGAGAGCGAGACCCAGGACAGCCAGAAGACAGACAGAGAGAGTCATGCGCGCCACACACACCCACCACACCTGGGCACAGACAGAACACCTACACGCGGCGCGCGCGGCCTCCACCTGCGACAAACTGAGAGGCTAAAAAAATCATAAGCTGCCCCGCTCCCTCTCACCCACATATTACCTCGCCAGGCGCTGCACTCGGGCAGTGTTGGCAGGGACACTGCTGCGAGACGCTTTGCCTTTAATCCAATCAAGTGCCGAGACTTAAATCACGTGACACATTGTGTTGTGCTCCCCAACCAGCCGCCGCATTTTAAAATTCGACCGGGGGCTGTAACGACGTTTCAGAGAGACTTGTGTGTGTTAAAACCATGGCGAGATCGGGAAGTGATGTTTCCTGTTTTCTGCCAGTGCTGGAAGTGACACTACTAATACTCAAGAAAATGGAGAAGTGTTGTTATCTTCGCAAGGAAAACTTTCGATCAAAAAGAACGATCTGTGTGAAAAATACATGTTTATCATGCGGCCATGGCAAAGTTTTTTGACAAAGAATTGAGTGGCGAGCCTTGTTCACCTCCCTCAAAGCCATAAGGAGCATTTCGTTTTTGTTTCCTTAACAAAACGGAAACTCTCAGATGAAGATCTTGCACAAATATTTGAAAACACAGTTTGTCGCGCTGCCTTCTGATCCATTTGATGAAACCAAAACCTTTGAAAAATGTTCAAGAAATGACCCCATCTTACACCGGGCTTGTTACTCAGAGCAAGATGCCGAAGGACATTCTTTACAGCTCTTTTTTTGGGGCATTGGCTTCCGAAGCAAGACAATTTTGAAACCAGTCCCAAACCAAAAAACTGGAGTCTTTTCTGAAAGAAGATTTGCTGGTTGCTTTAACTCGTGCAAGGAAGAACTAATTGACGAGTCATTTTGTTTCTATTCTATATCAAAAATTTCACAACCTGCGATTTTTTCAATGAGTTATACACACCACCGAAAAACTCATTCTGAAATACATACAAATCAACCCCAACTTTACGATTCTGGCATGATAACATGCCGAGTTCGAACCTGGAATGGCAGGAGTAATTGACGCCACTACCCCAGCCCGTTTTACTACCGCTGGCTGGCTTATTGCCAGCATTGATCGGCCTAGAAAGCACCCAAGCAATATGGGTCACTTCAGGCGAGCTCGCTGATTGACCAGAAAGCGCCCGGCCACGCTGTCGGGTTGGATTAGAGGCAGGGTTGTGTGGCGTTATAGCCACCGTGCGCGCGGCCTACCACAGACGTGGCTTAAAATATGTAACGTTATGCCTGTACGGTTTCAAAAATAGTAAATGAGTGGCTCTAAAATATAGTAACGAACATGCATGTGACGGTTTGCTGCCCATATGACAATTGCGCCTGCCCTGATTCGGCTGTTTGATTGTTTAACACAAAACGCGTGAGCCTGGATAACGATTTTTGAATGTTTGGCAAACAAACGAGATAGGGTTAGGCCTTGTGTGTTTGTTGTTGTTGTTTTTGTTGTTTGTTTGTGTGTGGGTTTTTTTTTCGTCCTACCCCACGCACCCGTCCCCCGCCCCACCCCAGCACGCACGTCCCCCCCCCCACCACGCACGCACGTCTCCCACCCCCACCCCCTGTGATACCCACACACACTCCACCCCCACAGTCACCCCACGTTCTTAATTAAGGTTTTAATTCAAGTTACTTTCAAGTTCTTAATAAGTACTTGATTAAGTTTTTTATTAAGTTCTTGCGTCCAGTTCTTCATAAGTTCTTGATTAAGTCATCCTTTAAGAACAACCAAGTTCTTATTAATTATCAAATAATTATCAAAAAAAATACAAGCTATGTTTTTTCTTAAATAGTAGATGTCTAATATAGTACACACACGCTCAAAAAACGTGTCATCGTTGAGGATGTCTGCTCAGCGTTCTCTGCAGATCTTATGACGTTTTTACATCGAAGCCACGCAATGCTTACCATTTGGTCTAATGGAAATGTCATTTATAGACTTCATGTCTTAATTTAATGACTTTTCTCATTTTATAACCGCCATGATTTAATTTTTCTTAAAACTTTAAATCTTATTCCATTTGAAATGATCCCCCCCCTGGATGCTTTGTTATTGGCGGTTTTGGGTGCAGTTGTCTTTTTCTGCATTAATGGTCAGATTTTTTTAGTGCTTATTTTATCTGTTGGCATCGGCAGTATATATTTTATACAACCCATAACTAAACTGCCCCCGCCGCATCAAGGGCGCAAAAATGACAACAGTAATAAGTTTACTATTCCATGAGACTTAGGGCCCTTGAAATCACTGGGATTTTATAGCTGGCATTGAATCACTGTTCTGCGTGGCGGTGTTATGTGTTTCCTAATGCGTAACATTTAATTTTTTTAGTCTGTTCCACTTGCTCATTATATTCCTGCTTCAACACGCCCCGGATTTTTAATGGCCTCCCTGGACAGTGTTTTTCTGTGATTTTCAAGCTTGTTACTTTCTCACCTGATTCAGTGATTTTTCTGGTTCTGCTGGATATCCGATCGTTCATTTTGAGGGAAACACCAACACTGCACCCCGATACAATCTCCATGCTTACTTGCGATAAACAAAGTTCACATTATTAGTATAATTCCCAGCCAGGAGACTCTCATGACTTTGTTAAAACTGGATCTTTCGTTAAATCATTAGAAGTTCTTTTCCGAATCAATAGGGCGCAAATCTAACTGACTTCAGTTTAGTGTACAACTAAGAAAAAACCCCCGAAAAACCCAAACACACAACCAACCACCCCCCCCCCCCCCCAAAAACCCTGTATTGCCTCCACACTTTATCACCATTCTAGACCCAGCTGGCATTTACCTGTTATGCAACTTTCTAATGACATGCCGGCGGACATCTGTTGCATCTGTTCACTGCTGACATACCGATCCAAGGACTGTTTTGTTTTTCCCCCTGGCTGCCCCCCGCCTCCAGCCTCTACCTTTTTGGCACTAATAGCTTGATATTCAACTTGGTCATTATAAGTTCGGGAATGTTTAGCTCCTTGTAGCTGTAGTAGATCATCACTGTTCAATGTTTTTTACTCACTTATAATTAATATATTTTATAACTGAGCACCGAAAAAAAACTGTTAGCTAACCTTGTCTACTTTCTGAGTATAGGCGGCCTACGTGTAGGATTACTCCAATGCTCGGTAAAAAGTTGTTAAGCATTATCCCGAGATCTTGGCCAAACAAGGCTGTTGAGGATTCAGCAAAGCTGATTGCTCTCATAGCAGTTCGGTTGCTACGAAAAGATATTCTCGATAAGCAAGGAATCATTCCAGACAATTCAATATGATAGAAAAAACTACCTTTTTAAAAACCTGGGATTCACTGGCAATAATGATAGGCGGCGCTGTGGTGAATGCGCTTGCTTTTAGGTGGCAGTCATTTCGCATTTAGTAACCTGGGGAATGGCGGCGCGGAAAAAGCCATACCCAAAGCTTTTGGAGGAACTAGCGCTGCACAAAACGCCTATGCAAGGCAGCGATTGAGCCGTTAGATTTCTTAAATGCCACACTGAAAAGGACAGGGATGCATACTTCCACATTTAAAAACTGTTGATCAAGCAATAACACAATATTCTCTCTGGTAACAGGAAACCCAATCGAGACATTGCCCCCTCCCCCTTCCAGAGACTATCTTACATCCGAACCCCCACAGCATGCAGACATCGGGTTTATTTGTCGTTGGTATGACGTTGTGTTATTTTGTAGCAATAATGTTGGCTGAATAAACATGAAACAAAATCTATTATTCGCCAAAGGATAATGGAAGGGCATCACCAGCAATTAATAAAGCTAAGCCAAAGCGGCCGGAGTCAGTGAAACAACACGCAAAAGAATGGTTATTAAACAAGCGATTTGGGCCCAACTTATGAATCTACCCTGCACCATAGGCGATACAGAGCACCACACTCTTTGTAATACAACTCCAAACGACACCCATCAACTGGATTTCTCAATTTTACCCTCTGATAGGATTAGACGGAAAAAGATTTACGTTACGCACTCCCAGTCATTGACATGGCTTCAGCTACCAAGCTGCGGAGCCATTAACCACAAGAGTGCTTTGCTGTTGCTGTTGCTATACACACTGATATACCACGAGGGCCATCCCTTATCCACGCATGATCAAGTCGCTGATGGAAAAGAATTTGAAGGCCAAGTGCACAATATTGTTAAACACAACCAGGAGTTACTATTAGAAGAGGCATTCGGGAGTTCACAGATCCAGGCTTTCGTTTTGAACTTTAACAACAGTTAGCCGAAAGACTTTTTTCCTATCCAGTACACAGAGAGCCGAATGACAATTCTCGCAACACAGATGGGTTGAAGCCTGCCCTCAGTTTTGCGCGCAATGATAATGAAGAACTTGAAAGGGCTAAACCCAGTTCACGCATCCAAAGAAAAACAATAAATGATGCTGAATGACTCCCCGTACCCCCCGGCACCAATACCGTTTGTTTTTTTTTAGTTTAAACAGTAATGTACTTTTAATTACCGGGGGGAAGCGAAGGGACCCTCGCATCAGGGCAACTGATCGGTTTGGAGTGTTGCAACCACAATGAAATAAACAGACTTGTAAAAATGAATCCGCCGTGTATTATTTACGAGAAATGACACAAAACCAAAACAACAGCTCCTCAAAGATCTTTTGTGAACGAAGAACTGCAGATTAATTTCCGCCAGGCACCGTTCGCTTTTAATTAATTTACTGTCTCCAGTGCCATTGCCTATGACAACTCTGGATTAACACACACCCGTTTTGTGTTTGTTCTCTTCTAATGACTTCTTTGTTACCAACAGTTGTGTTGATCTCCTGTAGCTTAGATCGCCAGTTTTACGTTGTCATGATGAAAAGTCTTATTGCCAAACAATGCTTCTTTGTAGTTGTCATGTTGATATGCTTGTCATGCACAACCGCTGCGAGATATTCCCTTTGCCTTTCTTAATGTTTATCACCTGGCAGAAATACTTACATTTTTGACCTTAAACCACACACTCCTTGATCACCTTTCCAGATACATCTCCTTCAGCTTTCCTAAACCTTCTTGTTTAGTAATTGAAAGCAAAGGCGAATCTTTAGGATATCGCCGTTATACCTCCCCCCCCCGCTCCTTTAGCTACTATCGGGTTCCAGTCTTTATAGATGTCTTCAGTAGGGATATCTATAAAACAAAACTATCTGTATCTGTGTAAAGCCTCTGGACTCTGCTACGAGGGTTTAACGTAGTCTAAAAGAAGTCTAACATCAAAGCTTTGATAATTCTAAAACAGTACAACCCAATACATACAGGTCTTGGTCTAATTTGACTTTCTTTTTTTTCATCATTTGCCAAAAGCTGTCATGAAATCTGCTACAGTCCTTCTAATTTGGTTTTGAAGTCAGCTTAATTGCCTCGTTCTCTTGGTGACCAATTGACATCTTTCCGCTTGTGGGGGATTCTCCATAGTCTTTCGAAACCAGCTGTTGTTAATCAGCTAGAAAAAAGTCTTTTCTCTGAAGCATCTGTGGATTTAGTTCTAAGATCAGTGTTCTTCATGATAGTATGGTTTATGAACTGTTCATGATCAAAAGCATTAATGCGATGAACTGCAGTCAACTTCAACCCATGTCTTAATAAAATTGCAGAAGAACTGTAATGACCGCCATAATTTTTTTTGCCACGAAGATTAGGCACACGTTTAGGTGGTTCTCTTGGATCCTTCTTTAGACTTTCTGCTGCTAATGGATAGTTCATTATGCCGGTCATGGAGTTCATGAGGATATTCTAAAGTTCAACTTCTGAATGCAACCACGCGTGATCAGGCGTTCAACTGCCCACCCACTTTAAAGCCTTTTGAATATTATTCGTTACTGTGTACATTTTCAAAGTTGCGTAAGGACGCGGATATGCGCTTGCCCACCCCATACAGATTTGTTTGCATCTAAATACATCAGATAGTTAGACCTTTTTACTTGAACATAGTCGCCCAGTATTTGTTGTTTGCTTTACGTAATGATGCGACGCCATTACTCATTCTCACGCAATCGTTTTTCACTCGTAGGATCATTGGTAAAATCGCACAATAACTCATCTGATTATCCAGTAAAACTTTAAGAAAGCATCCCAACTATCCCGGGCGCAGAATGTACTGCGCAGGATCCAAAACTGTACTGTATCATCAGGTCTTCCTATAATTTTCAAAGGACGTCCGCCAACCAAACATACCTCTGCCATCACGTAGAGTCATGATTGTTCCTCGTTTTACACTCTAACTTTTGCCACGCATCTTGAGCATATGGTAATCAGCGTCACTGATGTCCTTTCCTCTAAGACTCGACAAAGAAACGCGCCTTTAGGAGGAAGTGTGTCTTCGTCATAACCTTTCCCAAATGTTATGTACTCATAAGGGTAAACGCCCTTTCTAACAAGAGTTGGCATCCAAATATTCTTCCGTTATTGGGCAGGACTTTAGGACAAGCCAGTGATCTACTGATTCCCATCATGTGTAGCATAGAGTCGTAGAAAGACATGTTATTTAAAGTGAAACACCTGTACTTTTCTGCTGACTGTGCAATGCATGCTACCCTGAAGGCATCGTCCCTGCTTTCATTATAAGGTGGGATATAACCTGCGACAAGTTGTGCAAGAATACCAGGCAGCTTCATGTCTTCTGGATCAAACTTTCGTTGACGATTGCCTTTACTGGCGCTTGCACTCTCAACATTCCCACTACTGTGATTCATGTCTCTTACTGTGTGGTTTACACTCTTGGCGTTAGCTCTAAACCGCAACATCCACAATGCGTGGCTGAGTCCTACTGTTGTGGCGTCTTCAGGCGCCAATATGATTTCCGATACGTTTAGAATATTAGACAGGCGATAGCACTTGCTGCCTGCGTTTTTTAAGAATGTTTCTGCAGCATCTGGTCCTCATATAATTTGGACTCTGAATAAACGCCTATCCGGACCTAACTATAATGAGGCAAAATGAAACAAATCTGATGATTACTCATTAAGGACTGTTTTTCGAAAGATTTAGTGGTGCTGGCCCTTCATAGGGAACAATACGCGACTCGAAGTCTGCGTAAAAGTAGTATGGACTTTTTTTCGGCCGTTTCAGTCTTAAACTAACTTTGATCCTGGAGCGGGGCGTAGTTAGTTCTGTCTTACAGTCTACAGAACTTTACAATGTTTTATATGTTCACTTGGGTTGCACAGAAGGAATTCTGTTAAACATTTTCTGCAGAATTCATGTATGTTAGTGTTTTTTGAAGATGCGCTAATAATCTGATCATGGGAGTATCAATGTGCATGGTGGCCGCCCTGCTGGCGCAACCATTAGAGTAACGTCCAATGACTTTTGGTGGTTCGCCTATTGTTGGACTGTTCTTGGAACTTTACTTGCACCAAATTTGTTTTCCTCTTTCCATGTGTATACATAACAGTTATTGGGTTGTTTTGTTCTTCAAACTGCATCAATTGGTTAACTAACAGGAAAGGATATTCCATGAAGTTAGATCTTTGGCGTATTGCCGATAGGTAGTCACTCTTCTGCGTGTTCGCGGACCTGATGCAGCTTGCATGAAGCCCACATGAAACATTGGTTGTCTGAATTTTTTCTGTTTTAAAACCTGCTCTCTTTAAAACCAACTCCCGAGGTAGCGGAATGAAAGCCTGCCTACAATCGGTGCATAACTTAGCCTGATTTAATCTAATCTCTAAGACTTTCGCCCTCTGACCACCAGAGCCTCTCATATTGGCTTCTTCAGCCGCCCGGCGTCAAAACTGTGCAAGCAGTTCGTCTGCCCACCGGGTGTTAAGTCATTAGAGGAAAGTACTAGTCTGTTGTTTAGTCGAGACCCAGACTTCTAAATTTTCTTCCTTTTATTGTTAACATAGTCGATTAAAACAGCTAACATTACTTTAACCGGGGGGTCTCTTGTTAGTTGCCTGCGAACTGAGACCTAGCAGAACAAACACTTGCGGTACGTTTGTTGGGTCCATGACTTCTAATCAAATCTCAATTCGTGCTCTTGATAACGTCTCTCTCGAGCATCCTTCAAACAATTCGTCTTGTCCTTCCCTATATCTCCCCCCCCCCCCCCCTGTCCATGCTGACCTCTGTTCTAAGCCCAAATATATATTTAATATAATTAAAAAAAAAATACTTAATCAGCAACCCCAATATCAACGGTCTTTTTGCGCTTGGACTCATAAACTAAGTATAACCCCCCTTCGGTGTGTTAAGGGAGTGATTTAGAACACGTATAATGTCTCGTTTACTTTTTTTACGCATTCCATTTTTTTATCTGCTCGGGGTCTGGCTGTTGAGCAAAACTTGGTCCAGCCTATCTTTGAAGATCAACCTTTTGTCTTTTTGTGACATCAAAATCGGCCTGTACACGATTAAATTCTTCATCCGTGATGGTTTGAGTCAACTAGCGCTTTATTTAATTGTCAGTTTAAACGAGCTAAGTTTAGCTGGTATTAGTTGAACCATTAAGCTGTGTGCTTATGGAGTTTAGTTTTTATTTTTTTGCTAGCGGCCACCTACAGCTAAAGAACACAGGCGAGAGCTAAAGACAACCTCTAGCGGTAAAGCTGCGGGAGCGCCTAGGCCCGTGCTAAGAGCCAACTGTTCCTGCTGAATAGCGCACTTATAGTCGAAGCTCCAGTATTAACATAAGTAACAGCATTACGGCAGCAGAATACCTTCGTTAGGTTTTTGCTGTATTTTTGAAAGGTGGTCTTGCTTCTAGTACTTGCTGCATTTGCGTAAAGTTTGTTAATCTAACGGTTTTTATGTTAGGGGTTTCTCTATTCTCTTCTTTTGGCGGCGCTGTAGGCCCCATTGGATACCCTTGCACACGACATGCTTTAATAAATAAAATAATTTAGAATGTATATCTTTTCATCTGTTATTTTCCTATTCAGTCTGCGCCTCAAATATTAATAACACATGTACATTAATCGGTTTATCGCTTCTTCTTCTTTATCAAATGAATGTTTATTACGTCTCTCCCAGCTCTCCGCTTCCTAGAACTGATTAAACCTCTGTTGCCCTTAGGTCCAATCCATAAACCGTATTTGTTGATAAATCTCTCAAGGCCTCCATTGTGAAGCTGTAAATCTTTAGACACAAGGTTGCTGTTCGACTTCTCCCGTCCCCCCCACCAATTTTCTTATTTCGTCAAAATGATGCTACGGTCTACGCCCGCTAGCGAAGAATTTGGTTCGCATACATCAAATGTACCTTTGCAACTTTCGCTATTTTTCGGCTTTAAAAACCTTTTCACTTGCTCTTTTGAACTGTTCTTCCTCTTCACACAGCAATACACATTCCCTATAAAGCGATTCTTGCGCGACCCTCCACCTAAAATTTCCATATCGTGTTGCCCTGCATTGGGTCTGTTGTAAGCAGCCACCAAAACCGTAATTATATTGTGATAATTTTGACTACAATTGGTTGCTCAATCAGCCTTGCAACTAAGGGTTGCTAACAACGTCAACACCTCTAACGAGATGTCTGAAATGCTGTACATTGCATCGGATGTCTGTTGATCTGATAACACGTTTGTATTCGTTAAAAATTAGTTCATCTGACAGTCTGTCTTTAATGCTCCTTGAACTCGGTCGCATGCGCTTTTAACAATCAAAATCTAAGGGAATGCAAGCGAATTTACCTAGCAAACTTTACGGCTACATACTTTTGCCGTCTTTAGTAACTACAGCGCCAATTCTATGGTTTTAGTGCTTCTCATTTTCGGATTCCTTGAACGAAGAACAGCCCTTTTTCCATTCCCGTGTTAGCCATCTGCTTCAGAATAGGTTAAAATATGTCTGCATTGTGTAATGAAAATATTTCTTGCCCCCTCAGTTTTACTGCACTTTTTCATACACAATTGCCCGCCCCAAATTCTGGAAATGTCCTGTTTGTGTCTGTAGAAGAAATCGATTACACATAGCAAGTCCGCCGCGCAGAGCTGGCCCAACGTCACTTCATCTGCTCCTAGGTCCGGACATATGCCAGAGAATTTGATTCTGATCAATCCGTAGCTGGCTATTCTGGAACGTAATATTCCGTTATTTCCTACACGCAGCAGGGTTCTTTCAGCTATCAATGTTCCCCCCCCCCCACCCCCCCCCCCCACGGGTCACCGCAAATCGAGCCTATGCATGTAACATTTTTTTTAACAAAATAAAAAAATTACTTATTCAAAGAACCATGGAGGCATTGCAGTGAAAGCTTATGATGTATTATAGATCGTGGAGACGACCTGCGTGATACCCCATGGGAGCGGCATCGCTCGGGCTCTCATTGCCTGGATGAATTAGGCAGAAATCGGGCGCTACAATACCACAAGTCGGTATCAATAACAGACAGTAAGGTCAGAATCATAATACCGAAAGATTAGGCCAAGAACCTCCGACTTTCTAGCCTCATGCTTTTGACGAAAAAGATAACCAATTGTTTGTGAGGCGCGCCCCCAGGACACTTGGAATCCGCTTACACCCTAACAAAAACGACCCATCAAAGTTTTTAGCCGTGGGCTCAATAAGAAATAGACTCCCAGCGAGGTACAATCGCCTTTGCCTATTTAGGCAAATTAAGGGCGGGGCAGTGCTACCTTCAAACACACTGCAAGGAACTCCCACAGTAACCAAATGCAACCCCATGGAAACTTACAGCATTCAATCAATCCGCAGGTGCATTAATAACTGTAATAGACGCAGAACCCGATTATTCAGAAGAACCAGCGTTTAACGACTATACACGCATCGCCTACCCAATCGCGCAATCGCGGCCCTTGCTCGTACTTTACGAACCTCAGCGGCGAATTAACCAAACAATTTAGCAAAACAGGTGACCTAGCTGAGGTCATATAGAAGAGAAAAAGAAAACACTCGATTGCGAGTGCTGATGACGCACTTCGGGCAAGCTCTTCACAGAAAGAATAACCCAAAGACTAAAAGATCTTGAACAAGAAAGTTCCGCAAGACTAGAAGTGCTAATACTACCCGAGCCCATTACGATTCACGTGAATCGAATAGCGAATCTATCCGCAAAAATTTCTATGAGGACACACGCTAGCAGACGCATCCGACCCCTGTGTAGCGAGCAAGGAGTCAAATTAGTCAGCGTTAACAGCCTTAGGATTTGCAATAAGCTCGCTGTGTTGGCTATACCGGCGGCGGTGGAGGTTCCAAGTTCCTTGCCTCCGCGCCAGTCGCCTGATAAAATCATGGGTAAAAAAACAGCTTGATCATCTTGAAGATTAGTAAAATAATTAGCTGGTAAAAGCCGTTGAACGCTTTACAGGCATTATTGGGGAGTATTGTCCGCTGGCTTTTGTCTACTGCAAGCAAAGTCGTTGGCTTTATGGCCGAGCACTTATGGGCATTAGTTCTTTAATAGTTGGGTTAATATTAGTAAAATAAAAGACCGAGGTAATCCTGGCCAGTTATCCAAGGAACAAGCGCTGTCTTTTCATATCATGGTCATCGCGAACAGGTGGCCACCGCGAGTTTGTGAGTCTTCATTGGCCTTTGGGCTTTGGGGCCGGGGGATTGGATGATTTATTCTTGGGCGTTCTTATATCTTGCACTATTATGGCTCAGAAATTTATGTGTTTTTCCCAACCTTCTGTAGCCTTGCCTGATATAAGAATTTCATTCTTATAGGTTTAATATGTTCCTATCTGGAAGCCTAAGTGTCAGCAGGCAGCATGTATAAACCAGTGCCAACAGCAAGTCTGAACTTTCGATCTTGCGTATTGTACAACCTTTTGGTACCTTTTAATACTTGAAGGGCAAATTCACAGTAGGAATTATGGCGTCCTATTTATTTGCTAAGTATTGTTTTGCGCGTCAAAGCGCACAGTAAGAAGGATCAGTTCTGCTTGATCTTGCTGTGCTAGCGACCCTCGGCAAACACCAAAAACGTACAGTACGGAATAGCGTCGTTTATTTCGTTCTATTCCCGCCTAGTTAGGCCCTTAGAAGTGTCTAAGATAAATGTTGGGCCATGCTGTTTTATGCTCTTGCTCTAGGGACCCGAGGTGAACCAAGCTGATGCGCATGAAGAGAAAGATGTGTAAGGCGGATTCCAGTCAAATTTAAAACTTCTGTGCATGCCCAAAAAATATGTAAGGGGTGCCTAGACCTTGATTAAGGATCCAACTTTTGTCTAAAGTCCGTCTTGGGTGTTAAGATGAATTCGATACAAGATCCTTTCTAAAGCCTTCAAGTCGATTAAGTTGCTGAATGGATTTATACGGTTTGTCTTGGTAAATGGCGCTCGCAGTTCAGTCAAAATCCGCCTAAAGTGTAATAAAAATGAATCTGTACACTGACCTCACCAAAGGAATCAGGATGATTTAAGTGATCAGCATACGGACACTCCACACCAGTTGGAAGCACAAACTCAGCAAAGTTTAACTGGTTCTTGATAAAACTGCATCGGATGAATAAACACGCTTTCGCGATGTAGTCTTTTGTAAATAGGGGGGTTAGATATTGTTTAATGGCGTACGTGCACATTTTATGTAAAATAAGCGGACAGGCGGGGTCACAGAAATGTCGAGGGTGTCAGTTGTTTTTTTTTAAGATTGTAGTGCGGCCCTATCAGAGATTTTGCATCAGTATATTTGAAGGCAAACATGTTAATTTGTTGTAAAAAAAAGGGTTGTACTATAACAACTCAAGGTCAGCCCTTCGGTTTTAGAACATGCTATTGTTAACAATTGCGGGGCCGCAAAACGGTCGCGCTCCATGAATATTTGTCAATGTCGTATGGTGTGAATATTACTTAAAGCCAAGGGGATGTAAGATGATGTATAAATCGGTAAGGTGACACCCTCAAACGGGACGGTGTAAAACAGGGATCAATACCGGATGGTGTTGACGGGGTGGCGATAGTAAATAGAAGACGAAGGTTGAGAAAGGAGGGACTTGACCAACACCCCAAAAGAAGAAGGGACCGGAAAGGCACGCAGAGCACCGAATAACAGAAATAAAAAGCGAGAGAAACACCGGTAGAAAAAACCCCAAACCACGAAAAAGAACAAAAAAGGGAAAAACCAGCAGAAAGCCCAACAAAATACCAAGAAAGACCCAAAACAAAATAAAGAAAACAAAGACAAAAAAAACAAAAACGAAAACAAGACCAGCAACAGAGAAAAGAAGCAAGAAAAAAAAAAACAAGAAACCAGAAAAGGAAGCACACTGCAAATAAAACGACAGAGACGAGGACGACACGCGACCCAAACCAACACACACAAAACAGGCCAAACAAAAACCCAAACCAGCAGAAACCGGGTACGGAATAAACGAGGACGCAAGCCCAGAGACACAGGGGTACTAGTGAGGCTAAAAAGGGAAAGCAACAAGGGGGAAACAATAACACAAACCAAACACCGAACGCAGGCCCACGCGAACAAGCAGAGAAAAAAGAAAGGAAACAAGAACAGAAAACGAACGACCGTGACAAGAAGCCGCGACCGGTAATAGCAGGCAGGACAGAAACGAAAGAAAAAAAACGAAATAGAAGAAACCCCAAACACCATAACACGAGGTGAGACCGGGACGGCCAAGCACCCAAGTAACCAAAAAGCAACCCAAACGCACAAAGGAGAATCACAACCCCCACCAACTACTGAACAGCACCCGCCAAACCCAACACGGACACCGCCAGAGCCGCCACCCGCCAAGCAGGCCACTCCAGTCCCAAGGCCCCCCCCTCCCCCTCCCCCCCCCACCCCCCACCACCTCTTCCTTCCCCCTCCTCCCCCCTCCCCTCCCTTCCATCCCCCCCCACCCTCCCCCCCCCTCCCACCCCTCCTCTTTACCCCACCCCCCCCTCACCCCCCCCCCCCCTCCCCCTCTTCCCCCCCCCCCTCCCCCCCCCCCCCCTCCCCTCCTCCCCCTCGTATCCCTCCCCTCTCCCTTCCCCCTTACCCCCCTCTCACCCTTCTCCACCCTCCTCCCTTCTCTCCCATCTCCCCACCCCCTCTCCTCCCCCCCCCCCCCCACTACCTATCCCTCTCCCACCCCCCCCCACACTCACCACCTCAAATCCGATATGTCCTAGATACCTTAACTCCAGAGACAGCTTCACCAATACGCTCGCACTTGCCCACTCAATATATATTGATCGTCCTCGAACGATATTATACCAGCACCCCATGTTTACAATAACACCACGCAAAAGCGCCGTCCTACGTATATCACTAAACACGTCCCATCTCATCCTACATCCGCTTCCCCCCCCGTGGTCTCCCTGTGCCCCCCCACCCCCAGTCCCCTGTGTCCTCCCCCCCCTACTCCCAACCCCCCCCTCCTCCCTTCCTTCTTTTTCTTTTTCCTCTTTCTCTTCTCTCTTTTTTCCCCCCTTCCTACTTACTCCCCCTTCTCTCTCCATCCTCCTATTTCCTTCCTTCCTTTTCTTCTCTCTTTCTACTCCCCTTTTCTCTCTCTCTTATTTTTCCCTTTCCTCCCTTCCACTCTGCCCTCCCCCTCTTCTCTCCCTCCTCTCCCTACCCCCCCCCCCCCCCCCCCTCCCCTCTTCCCCTCTCTCTTCCCCTTTCTCTATCTACCCCTCCTCTTCTCCTCCTCTCCCCTCCTTCCATCTCCCCCTACCTCTCCTTCTCCCCCCTTCTTCCCTCCCCTATTTCCTTCCCCCCCCCTTACCTCCCTTCCTCTCTCCTCTCTCCATCATCTTCCCACTTCATCCCACCCCCCCTCTCTACTTCTCTTTTCCTTCCCCTACTCTCCTCCCTCCCTCCTCCCCGTTCCCTCTTCCCCCCCCTTCTTTTTTTTTCCTAACTCCCACCCTTACTTTTCTACGGTCGTTTCCCCCCTCTCTTATTCCTCACACTCTTTCTCCCTTCTTTCACTCTCTCCTCCATTCCTCCTTCCTCTTCCTCCTTCTCCTCCCTCTCCCTACCTCTTCCCACACCCTCCCCCCCCCCCTCCTCTTTCTCTTCCTTTCCTCTACCTCCTTCTTTTATTCCTCCTCATCCTCATCCCTCCCTACCAATCTCATCTCCTCACTACTCCCCTCCACTATCCATACTCTCCCTTTTCCTCCTCTCTACCTCTCCCCCTCTTCTCCTTCTCTTCCCCATCTCTCTTTCTTTCTTTCTATTTTCTTTCTTTTTCCTCCTACCTTTTTCTCTTCTTCCCCTCCCTTTTCTCCCTCCCCTTCATACCCTCCTTCTTTCTTCCTTCCCTTTCATCATCCCTTTCTTCCTCTTCCATCTTTTCTTCCCTCCCTCTCCTTTACTACTCTCTTCTTCCATCTCTTCTGTCTTTCCCTCTCTTCTTTTTTCCTTCTCCTCTCATATCTTCTCTACACCCCTTCCCTTCTCCCTTATCCCTCCCCCTCTCTCCTCCAACCACACCCCCATTTTTCACCCACTCCTCTTCCTCCTCTTTTCTCTTCTTCCTCCTTTCATCCCTTTCTCTTACTCCCTTTCTTCTTTTCCTCTCTTTTACTCCTCTTATTCTCTCTTCTCCCCTTTCTCTCTCTCTCCTCCTCATCCCCTCTCTTCTATCCCTTCTCCTCTTTCCTCTTATCCTCATCTTCTTTCTCCCCTCTCTCTCTCCTCTTCTTAAATCTCTGTCTCTTAAACTTAACAATGTGCAATCTAAAAAACAATATTAACATTCAAACCCTGAAGAAGAAAAATACGATTTTGATAAGGCTCGCCCCTTTAAAAGCTAGGCTTTACAAACTAGCAATTACACTCATCGTTTTAGTGTTCGCCAGATGCAATGAAACTACGTTGTTTTGAGGGGAGAAAAGTTTGAGGGGGAGAAACAAGTCCGCTCAATCTTGCCTACATTCAATACTCTATTTCATTTTTGATGAGCTTAAGCACAGATGGAAAACTTATATGATGGAAGGCCTCACCTGTTTTTAAGAACCTCTGCGTCAGGGGAAAAGCTGCAAAAAGCTGATTAAGAAAATTATACAATTCCTAAAATTTACAGTTTTTAAAAGCTTCGTTGTGGAGGGTTGAGGGTTGGATCAT